>MDKI01045440.1:0-16423 GCA_005239505.1 Nicotiana paniculata
CCTGACATGGGATTGGAGAAACAAATACATCGATTATTTGGTAAGTGGAAAGCTGCCCACGGACCCAAAAGATTCAAGGGCCCTTCGAACCAGAGCAGCCCGATTTTCACTCGACGAAAGCGGAGCTCTATACAGAAGAACCTTCGATGGGCCCCTGGCAGTATGCTTGGGACCAGGAGACACTGATTACGTGCTCCGATAAATCCACGAAGGCACATGCGAAAATCACTCCGGTGCCAATTCTTTAATTCAAAAGGTGATCAGAGCATGTTACTACTGGGACAGCATGGAAAGGGACATCAAATATTCGTCCAAAAATGTGACAAGTGCCAGAGATTTGCGCCAATGATCCACCAACCCGGTGAACAGCTACATTCGGTCTTATCATCATAGTCGTTCATGAAATGGAGAATGGACATAGTCGGCCCCCTACCAACGGCACCAAGTAAAGCTATATTTATTCTGTTTATGACTGAGTATTTCTCAAAATGGGTGGAAGCACAGGCCTATGAAAAGATAAGAGAAAAAGAAGTCATCAACTTTATATGGGATCACATCATGTGCCGATTTGGGATCCTCTCCGAGATAACATGTGATAACGGGAAGCAGTTCATCGGAAGAAAAATAACAAAGTTTCTCGAGGATCACAAAATCAAAAGAATACTATCGATGCCCTACTACCCGTGTGCAAACGGTCAAGACAAATCCACAAACAAGACCATCATTCAGAACTTGAAAAATAAGTTAGAAAATTCAAAGGGAAAATGGTGAGAAACGATGTCCGAAGTACTATGGGCATACCGGACAACCTCTAAATCAAGCACCGGAGAGACGCCGTTCTCTTTGGTATACGGGTCCGAGGCTTTGATACCCGTCGAGGTAGGGGAACCTAGTGCCAGATTCCGACATGCCACCAAAAACTCAGACAATGAGGTCATGACCACGGCCCTCGAGCTATTAGACAAGAAGCAAGAAGCTTCACTGGTCCATATGGCCGCCCAAAAACAAAAAATCGAAAGATACTACAACCAAAGAGTAAACCTCTGACATTTCAAAACCGGGGACCTAGTCCTAAGGAAAGTCACCCAAAGCACTTGAAACCTTAACGAAGGCAAGCTAGGCCCGACCTAGGAAGGACCGTACCGCGTCCTCGGCGTAATCGGCAAAGGATCCTACAATCTAGGCACCATGGAAGGCGAGCAACTGCCAAACCATTGGAACATATCAATGCTCAGGCGCTATTATTGCTAAGGTAAAATCCTCCCCATCTTTCCTTCAAACTGTTACTGTAACCAAACACGCATGTATGCGATTAAAGGGAACCAAAACATCCCCCAGATCGAAAGCTTCAGGTTTTAAAGCATGCATTACGCTCTTTTTTCCTCACACCGAATTTTATCACAAAAGGTTTTTACCGGCGAGGTTTTTAATGAGGCAACATCCATATGCTACCTGAGGAGAACTCACCAAGCATTCAAGGCTTCTCTTCGATCAACCTCGAATACTGAGGGGCATCCCTCCAGGAAATCACTAAAATATACCAAAGAGGGTCTCGACAGGAAAATGATGTATCGGACCAAACGGTCGAATGAACCGTGTCCACATAGAATAATCGAACCCTCGATAGAAAAAACGTGTATACTCGTACCAAGTAATCAGATAAGTACCTTCTGTCAAAATATTTTGCACATCAAAAAAGTTTTCCATTTTTACAAGAGACGGCCCTAAGGCCAAAAATTTAGCAAGCACACGGGAACTATCCTCAACAGTCACTCCACCAAATCGCAAAAAATCCGAAGTCGTAAGACCTCAGGGAAGGTAACTTTGAACGCACAAGCCCTCCACAAGGCAACACCAACAGCATAAGCCCTCCTCGAGGCAACATTTAATTCTGACTCGAGGACTGCCCCCGACAGTCGGCTTATCAGGTTATCAAATTTGAAGCCGTAAGACCTCAGGGCAGGGAACTTCGAGCTCGTAAGCCCTCCATGAGGCAACGTCAATCTATGAGACCATAAGAAAGGTTGTACCACCCTAAAGCGTAATATCCCAAGTCGCCTGCTACACTAAGGCCTCATTTGTTTTTTTAAGATTCAGACGTCTGAATCTGAATACACATTTGAGCATCAAGATGTGTATTAAGATTAAGACATCTAAATCTGAATACACATCTGAATATTAAGATGTGTATTAAGATCTGATTACTAAATGATTAAGACCGTTTGATTTTCAGTATCTGAATGTATAAAATTTATCTTTATTTGAAAATTAATAAACATAAAATCTAAATGAAATACTAATTAATCTAATATTCTATCAATAAAATATATAATTTTTTAAAATGTAGTAGTTGCTGGTGGTGAGGCTAACGGTGGTGCTTGTGAATGCCGACTAAAGGCGGTGATTGGTGGTAGATTTGATTGATGGTGGTGGCTCAGGGTAGTAGCTAGTGGTGATTAGTAGTGGTGGAAATTATGATTGAGGATGGTGGTGGTGAGTGGTGATAGTTAATAATGGCGGGTGGTGGTAGTAGTTGTGATTGAGGAAGGTGGTTGTCAGTGGTGGTAGTTTATAATGATGGTAGTGCCGGTTATGGTTGTCGATGGTGATGGGGTGGTTAGTGGTGGTAGTTGAGGTGGATGAGTGTTTTTGGTTGAGAACGATAGCGGTGGGTGTGGTGCGGATAGCAGGTGGTGGTAGTCAATTATGGTGGCGGCAATGATTGAGGATGATGGTGGTGGTGGTAGTTTATAATTGTAGGTGGTGGCGACAATTAATAATGAATATGGATGATAGCATCTTAATGAAATTAAGACTATGTTATGGCTCTTAATCATACAAACCTATTCAGACTCATTAAGTGGTTGTGAAGTAAAAAAAATAAACACACTTAATGATTAAGATCTGAATAATTAAAATTTAGACTTTAAAAACAAACGCACTTAATGTCTGAGATCTGAATGATTATCATTTAGACCTTCATTAAGTGCAAACAAATGAGGCCTAAAGGTTGTACCAACCCAAAATATAAACCACGTATCAAAGTCAAGGCTATATATCAAATGTGTAAGACCCAAAAGGCATACCCTCAATATAGACACCATGGCTATCTCACTCGGGGACTAAAAGGCTACGGCCAAACACAAATGACCACCGTCTTAAGGCTCCAGCCAAAATAAACCAACTCAGAGACATCCGAATGTTGCCATAAAATCACAGGCCTCCATCTACTTCGAAAAAGTTCGAAAAGAACCGGTTAAAGGTTGTGCCAACCTAAAGCGTAAGAGCCCAAGTCGCCCGCTACATTAAAGGTTGTACCAACCTAAAGCATAAGAGCCCAAGTCGCCAGCTAGTCGTATCGACCTTACGCATAAGAGCCCGAGCCGCCAGCTACAGGTCATACCGACACAAAGCACCTCAGGGCCAATTTGAAAACTTGAGGGCCGTTGAGCTCGAGTCGAGACCCGACTCAGAGACTAAGCCCGATACGGTTAACAAAAGCGCCTCAAGGCCAAAAAAGCGTAAGAGCCCAAGTCGCCCGCTACATTAAAGGTTGTACCAACCTAAAGCGTAAGAGCCCAAGCCGCCAGCTAGTCGTATAGACCTTATGCGTAAGAGCCTGAGCCGCCAGCTAGAGGTCATACTGACACAAAGCGTCTCAGGGTCAATTTGAAAACCTGAGGGCCGTTGAGCTCTAGTCGAGACCCGACTCAGAGACTAATCCCGATACGGTTAACTAAATCACCTCAGGGCCAAAAAAATGTAAGAGTCCAAGTCGCCAGCTAGTCGTATCGACCTTACACGTAAAAGCCCGAGCCGCCAGCTACCGGTAATACCGACACAAAGCGCCTCAGGGCCAATTTGAAAACTTGAGGGTCGAGCTTGAGTCGAGACCCGACTCGGAGGCTAAGCCCGATACGGTTAACTAAAGCGCCTCAGGGCCAAAAAAGCGTAAGAGCCCAAGTCGTCAGCTGGTCGTATCGACCTTGCGGCGTAAGAGCCCGAGCCGCCAGCTACAAGTCATACCGACCCAAAGCGCCTCAGGGCCAATTTGAAAACCTGAGGTCCGTTAAGCTAGAGTCGAGACCCGACTCGAACACTAAGCCCGATACTTTTAACTAAAGCGCCTCAGGGCCAAAAAAGCGTAAGAGCCCAAGTCACCAGCTAGTCGTAT
Organism: Nicotiana paniculata; assembly: GCA_005239505.1. NCBI lineage: Eukaryota > Viridiplantae > Streptophyta > Magnoliopsida > Solanales > Solanaceae > Nicotiana > Nicotiana paniculata. The sequence continues at coordinate 4,175 of MDKI01045440.1, forward strand.
CGACCTTACGCGTAAGAGCCCGAGCTGCCAGCTACAAGTCATACCGAAACAAAGCACCTCAGGGCCAATTTGAAAACCTGAGGGTCGTTGAGCTCGGGTCGAGACCCGACTTAGAGACTAAGCCTGATACAGTTAACTAAAGCGCCTTAGGGACAAAAAAGCGTAAGAGCCCAAGTCGCCAGCTAGTCGTATTGACCTTACGCATAAAAGCTCGAGCCGCCAGCTACAGGTCATACTGACACAAAGCGCCTCAGGCCAATTTGAAAAACGGAGGGCCGTTGAGCTCGAGTCGAGATCCGACTCGGAGACTAAGCCCGATACGGTTAACTAAAGTGCCTCAGGGCAAAAAAAGTGTAAGAGCCCAAGTCGCCAGCTAGTCGTATCGACCTTATGCGTAAGAGCCTGAGCCTCCAGCTACAGGTCATATCGACACAAAGTGCCTCAGGGCCAATTTGAATACTTGTGGGCTGTTGAGCTCGAGTCGAGACCCGACTCAGAGACTAAGCCCGATACGATTAACTAAAGCCCTCAGGGCCAAAAAATGTAAGAGCCCAAGTCGCCAGCTAGTCGTATCGACCTTACGCGTAAGAGCTTGAGCCGCCAGCTACAGGTTATACCGACACAAAGCGCCTTAGGGTCAATTTGAAAACCTGAGGGTCATTGAGCTTGAGTCGAAACCCGACTCGGATACTAGGCCCGATATGGTTGATAAAAAGAGCCTCAGGGCCAATTTATAACCCCAAAGTCTCATCTCATAGTCCAATTTGCCGGGCTAACTACCAACAGGCAAATCAAATTGAAGAATATCTCATAAATATATATGTGTATATTACAAATACATATTTACAACTCTCCAATAGGAGTCTTATGCAAACAACAAAGCAGAAAATCTATTCTACTCTCTGGACCAGCTCCCTCAAAGGCCCCTCAGTCCAGCTCCCACGGCGTCCTTCAAGTATCAGCATCAGCTAAATAATAAAGGAGAAACTCGGTGTGGATCTCATCCTTGTTATCTCTTCCAAAAGGTCAAAATCCCCCTGGCATGTATCTACTCGAAGGTCTCCCTCCAGAACTTGCATCAGGCATACTCATTGCTCCTCCTCTCTCTGTTGAAAGCTCCTCGCAGCATCTTTCTTGTCGGCCTTCGTATCTAGAATATCAGCCTCAAGCTTGACAATCCTGCTCGATTGGGTTAAGCTATCTTCTCGGGCATTACGAAGTCATATCTCGAGGGTAGCAACCTTGACCGAAGCATTCTTTTGACTCGAGAACCGAGTCCCCTATGAATAGTCATCGACTACCACCAATCGCCCATGAAGAGTAGAAACCTAAGGGTTTATTTTAAAAGTCCCAAAACTTCGGACCAACTATCAACATGCATCCGTCTATTCCAAAAAGCAAAGAAATGACAAAAAACAGAGGCCTTTATATATAGTAAAGATTCACGAAGGTGTATTTTACAAGGCTCTTTCCTGGAGCTTTTACACGAAGAAAAGAACAAGTAAAAACCTAGTCTACCTTCTTTGAGACCTAATATGTCATTATTATCGGAACTTCATCTTCTTCCCTCCCCTACCCCCCCCCCTACCCCCCGGGACTCTGTCTTCATCAAGCCCCTTGGGACTAGCATCCTCACCAGCTCTTTTCTCTTTGTCTTCGGCATCGGCTTCAGCATTGGTAGAGAGGAGGGACTTAGCATCAATTTCACCTGCCTGCTCTCCAAAGCCCTTATGGAGAATCTCCTCGAGGGTCTCCCCCCGAGATTTGCACCGGGCATGCTCACTGCTTCATCGGTCTCGATAAAAATTCTCCACCTCAACTCCTTCTGAGCATCAGTGGCATATGTAAGAAGGTGTTCATTACATATACGTGAAGTTACTTGGGCTCGGATTCAGGGAAAAGAATAATTGGTGAAGCAGTTATCAAAATCATTATTTATCTGCGACACTAGAGCGTATCTCCGCAATATCTTCTCCCCGCCAGGGAATAGCCTGACTGGCCGTATCAATAGCTATATCTCCTTCATATGGAGGGATTTTTACCAACGCCACTTTTTCCCAACAGGAATCAACCTTCGCCTCTTCATTATCAGCCGCCGAACCAGCATATCGAGGCGTGGATTCGCGGCGGCCCGCTACCCATAAATATTTAGCAGCCTCAAGATCAGATGAAGTTCCATAAAATACAAGAAGTCACTCCTCAGCGCAAATGGAAACTGTCATTACGCTTTTAGAAGAGCGTACAGAAGAGGGAGTTTTCTCTTTTTGAGGGACCATTTTAGAAGTATTGGCCAGGATGCATTGGCCATAGCTGCATTAAGCATTTCAGAATGAGAAGAAGAAAACTGGCAGAAAAATCAAGAATTGCTAAGTGGAGGTTTTCAAGATATTGTGAAGGATGAAGATTTGAAAGGGAAGGTTGGAGTTTTTATAAAGATTTTTTTTAGCGCACTAAAGAAGTTGAAAAAGGCGGCAAAAAGCGGTTCAGGGGTTCTTTCGAGAACTGTGCTCTGTGCGACCTTCCTATCACGTCAGTTGATGACCTCACGTGACTGACTTCATAATGAAGATATCGAAGAACCAAGAATTCAAGACCGTTCCTTATCATTTCATTCTAAGGAATGCGGGGACTATCTGTATACGGTCAAAATCGGAGAGCTCGATTTTACGGTCATTCGACGCTTAGAAGACTCGAAGGTCCTCGATCTCGAGGTAATACACATCGAAGGTATTCGAGCCCGAGGTAGTGCATATCGTAGGCCAACATAGAAAGGCGAAAGATTACCAAGGGGCACGTGCTCAAATCTGACAAAGTACACAAGATAGTACACCCCCGTACCGTGGCATTAAATGGATGTACCAGCCATCTTTCTTTACATTAAATAGATGTTACAGCTGTATCTCTTGGGAATGATTACACATGTACTATGTTAGGATTCCCCTTCTTATATAAAGGGGGCCCTTGTCACTTTATAACATATATGATATTCAATACAAGAACAACAACATTCTCTGCTCTCTAAAACATTCTCAACAATTATCTCATTAAATTATTGCTTCTCATTTGTTGTGTTCTAGAGTAATTCTCTATTTATTGCTTATTATTGATCATAAATAGGCCAACCTTAAGGCATTCAGCGTTGTTATACCACTACCGATAGCCCCCGATCAAGCTTCTCGAGCTCGACCTCGAGGCCTGCTCGACCACCATCGAGACTAGCCTCTTCGACATCTGGCTTGCCTAATCTGTTTCTTTTCAAACTTATTTCATTTTTCTCGTCTCATACTCAGCGTCTAATGTCTAAAAACCGGTATTAAAATAGATCACATATTTTTAGAACTATCTAATCAAATATAATTGTAATTACCATTTTCACGGTAAACATAATAGATGATTCAATCATATAAGAAGAAACTTCAACTTTATTAATACTTACTTTGAACATGCCCTCACAAGAGTTTCCTTGTCCTACAAATACACCATTCTTAGAGAAAATAATCTTTTCTGCCTTTATAACAGTTTTGAGGCATTTCTTACATAATAAACTTGCAGAAATTAAATTCTTCCTAACATCATATACATGATTAACATTCATTAAAATCAACTTATTTCCCGAAGTGAATTATAGTTCAACTGTTCCTTTTCCAAAAACCATGGCAGTGTCATGAATTCCCATTATAACATTATCATCATTTGTTGCAACTTCATAATGTTTGAAGAAAGTCTTGTCATTGTAAACATGAACTGTAGCACCGGAATCATACCACCAATCTACAGATTTCATAGTTGTTGTCATGCTACATTCAGTCATCATACTCAGATTCAAGTTGGTAAAGACAAAAATCATAGTTATAATATCCAAAGAAGAAGCTTGTTGTTGTTCAACATTATTTACCCTCTTCTGTCCAGCATTTTCTTCATTCTTCTATCTCTTACAAATCTGCAATCTCTCTTAAAATGACCCATTTTTCCGCAAGTATAACACATACCTTTCTTAATGTTAGAAGAATTTTCCTTTGGAGCAGCCTCAAACTTTCTCTTCTTTCCAGCCTTGTTTCCAGATTTTCTAGAATTGTTTGCGTTACTAGACTCAACATAATTTACCTTTGAACTAGTTTCCGTAGCATATTTATTTTCACGTTTATGTGACTCTTCTTCAATCCGAATATGCTTTGTCAACTAGTTCACATTAAAGTCTTCGGACTAATGTAATAATTTCTTCCTATAGTCATTAAAGTGGCTGGTAATTTTGCAAGTACAGCAGCCAGTTGAACAGATTCAGAAACTTTGAGTCTAGATCTCAAGACAAGCAATTCATCAACCTGTTCCAAGACAGATTTACCATCTACCATTTGAAATTCAAAGAATTTCATTCCAATGAATCTGTATGTTCCTTGTTTCACATCAGTATATTTCTGTTCCAAGGCTTTTCAGATTTCTTGTGATGATTTGAGAGGACGGAACAAATCATATCAACGATCAGAAAGTGAGTTTAAAATAAAACCTCTACAGCGCACCTCATCATCTTCACGTTTTTTGCGTGTCGCCTTAATTTTGTTAGAATCTTGAGCAGTAGGTTCTATCATTGCAAGAAGATCAGAACTCAGCAAATATGTTATTCCCAACTCCGTGAGAAAGAACAGTAATTTGTCTTTCCAGCGGGTGAAATTTGAACCATCAAATTGATCCAGTTTGAACACTTCGAACATTTTGTTGAAACTAGAATCACTACCAGAAACCCCATTGTTGTGTTTATTAAATTCCTTAAGATTGTTAGAAAAATATAATGGGATGAAATAATCTGGCTTCGATAATGTATTCACTATCCTTAAGGAATTTAAGCTTCCCACTAATTGCTATAGGGATAATAGCAGAATTCCTCCAGGATTTTACGAAGCCTCTAAAATTCGAGTTTCAACAATTAACTCGAATTTTCCACAAGAACAGAATATTTGTGAGTTGTAGAAAATAAGCAGAAGAGAAAGAGATGGAAATTTTTTAGATGATTTCGTTTTGGATATGATATAGGTATTTATAATACCTTTAGGAGTCTGTTGGAATTAATAGACTCATCTCTTCATAACAGGCACCTTTTAAAACCAATAGTCACCTTATTTTGAATTTAAAATAAAGTTGTTAAGAATGTTTTTGAAATTAAAAGGCAAAAATGTTTTTAATCGATTAAATAATAGGTGACTAAAATATTAATTTCGGGCTACTTAATTGGATCAAAGCCTAATTGCCCCAAGTGCCCAATCTTGACTATCAATAATATAGTCAAATTCCAATTTCCCTCCAAAACACCCTCAAAAATATTCAAACTATATAAGACAAAGAAGTACTTTTAAACACCTCTTCCTTTCTTTCGTTTTCCAATGAGGGACAAAACAACCTCTTCTCAAATACTCCCATCAAACACCAACTAATCTAACAATCCCCACTTAGTTAGTGATTGATATTGTTTATGAGATTCATGCATGCAGTATTGTCACGACCCAAATACCTAACCAGCCGTGATAACGCTTATCGTGGAACTAGGCAAGCCTACATTCTCAATATGCTTTCAATATATAACAGAAGTGAGCTAAATCAATTAAACAAACCGAAGGTTTACATAACAACAGGGTAAAAACCCAAAACACAAGTGCGGAATAATAGCTCGACATCGGGGTGTCACTAAATCATGAGCATCTAACAACCAGTCTAGAAATAGAGTCTATTACAGTCTGTGCCAAATGCCAGTACAAGAGAGAAGAGATAATAAGAAAGGAGAAACAAGGACTACGCCGGCAACTACCTTATAAATCTACGATAATCAACTCGCGCACGAACTCAGCGACCGCTAGAACCATACACACCTGGATATGTACATGAAGTGCAGTGTGTAGCATGAGTAAAACCAACTCAGCAAGTAACAGAATTAAATAAGGAACTGAGAAGCAGTGACGAGCTATGTAAATACAATTTATTTCAAAAGTTTTCAGTAAAGAGTGAACATGCTTTCAAATCCGGTAGTTTAAGTCAAATCAGTTCAAGCTCAAGTAAAACGGATATGAATCTTCCAGAGATCTCACAACAACAACAGATAGAAACTAGCAACAATAAATAAAATCAAGTACATCCTCTCAAGGCAGTAGTCACTCAACTCATCTTAACAGCTCATACTCTCGGCTCTCAGCCCTCAATACACACTCTCAATAGTTACTTGCACTCACTAGGGGTGTATAGACTTTGGAGGGGCTCCTTCAGCCAAGCTCTATATTTCTGCGACGTGCATCCCAATCCAATATTGTTGCGGCATGCAACCCAATCTATAATATATGTATAGACCGAAAGCTTGTTGCGGTGTGCAACCCGATCCATAATATATATATATATATATATATATATACCCGTAAGCCTGTTGTGGTGTGAAACCCGATCCATATACATAAATATAGCCATAAGGCTTGTTGCGGCGTGCAACCCGATCCATATACCTCATATCACAGCTCGGCACTCAGGCCCTATCTTAGTCACTAGCCTCCCGAGCTCACAGAATATCACAATAATCATCCCAAACAGAGAATACAACAAGTATCAATAATAAATGAGAGAGAACGGAGATATGATACACAAGTAAGATGGTGACTGAGTACAAGACAGCAATTAGCAGTCAATTCAACAAGTATACGACCACTGCGGGTCCCAATAGTGATATCATATGGCCTAAGCATGGTTTCTAACATGAAAGGCAGTCAATTGCTCAAAAACAAGGAAAAACAGGTAATAACAATGGGCTATTTGACTTTATAGTCTCACGGGACGGACCAAGTCTCAACCCCTCACGGTGCACGCACACACGCCTGTCACCTAACATGTGCATCACCTCCAAATATTCACATGATAACAGTTCTCGGGGTTTCATACCCTTAAAACCAGATTTAAGATAGTTACTTAACTCAACTGCGCAAAAATCCTACTCTGAAATGCCCTTACCTCTCGAATCGGCCTCCAAATGTCTCGAATCTAGCCACAAATAGTGTGAGATAATCAATATTGGCTAAAAGGATCAATTCCACAAGAAAACTACTAAACTATAGCCCAAAATCCGAAATCGGCTCAACCAGGCCCCTCGGTCCCAAGTCTTAAAACCCGACTACAGTCACAAATTTGAAAGCCCATTCACTCCCGAGTCTAACGATACCAAATTTATCAAAATCGGACGTCATTCTCTAAAACCCCAAAATTCACTCTCCAATTCCCAAGCCCTAAACCCCCAAATTTCACTTCAAAATCTCACACATTAGGTGTAAAATCAGTAGAGAAACACCATTATTGAAGATAAATAGGCTCAAGAAACTTACCTCGATGATTACTCCGAAATCTCTCTAAAAAAAACCCCAAAATCCGAGCTCAAAAATGATGAAAATGGTGAAAAATCTCGAAGTCTTCTATTTATAGGTTCTGCCCATTCTTCCCGCACCTGCGGCTCCATTTCTGTATCTGCGAGCAAATTTCTGCTTCTACGGAAAATCACTAAAACACAGTCTCTACTCCTGCGATCAAGTGACTGCATCTGCGCTCTTCACGGGTGCGGGAACCACATCGCACATGCGGTCCAAACTCGCACTTGCGCCCCTAAATCCGCTTTTGCGTCCATCGCAGGTGCGGGAATTCCATCGCACCTGCGTCCTCTTCCTAGATCCTTGTCACGACCCAAATCTAACCCTGTCGTGATTGCGCCTATCGTGATACTAGGCAAGCCTATTTTCCCAAAAATACCACCAATTTAAGATATAAGAGTTAAGTAAAGATTCTTAATATTAGAAACTTCCATGAAATCAAGTTGAACTTCAAATTTGAAAATAAAATGCGGAAAACGAGCCCCAGACATCAGGGTGTCACTAAGTCATGAGCGTCTAAATCCATAAACTGTTACATCAACTGTCTAACTGTCAATACAACCAGAAAAGGAAATAGAAGGAGTAACAAGGTCCTGCGGATGTTGGCAGCTACCTTCCAGTCTCTGAAGATAAGTCGGTCTGGACTCAACAATCACCGCTCTCAAACACACCTGGATCTGCACATGAAGTGTAGGGTGTAGTATGAGTACAACCAACTCAGCAAGTAACAGTAATAACTAAGAAAATGAGTAGTAGTGACGAGCTAATCAGAACAATTCGATTAATAATTTTCATAGTTAAGGATGAACATGAGTAAAAGATCAGTTTCATAAATTATCAACTACTACAAGGCAAATAAAAGATAAATGCAACAATAACAGAGTAGATGAAACCTCACAAGCACTGTCACTCAATCTCTCAGCCCTCAATGCACACGCTCAATAGGTATCAGCACTCACCGGGGGTGTTCAAACTCTTGAGGGGCTCCTACAGCCCAAGCGCTAATCTGCACGGACCACTCACGTGTTGCACGGACAATTCACGTGCTATCATATTATATATGTATCCACACGGACAACTCACGTATTATGGTATCAATCTAGATCCGCACGGACAACTCACGTGATATATTACAATACCTCACAACAGGCCCTCGACCTCACTCAGTCATGTACCTCTCTAGCCTCACAGTTTTGAATAAATAAAGGAAGCAGTCCAAATCAAAGTATTACAGTGTATCAACAAGAAGATAATAGAGACTGAGGCAAAAATGTACAAGAATCACTATGACTGAGTATAACTACTGTGAGCATGGACAAAGCCTAAGCATGATCTCTAACATGAAGGCAATCAAGTTCCAATAAACATGAAAACACATAAACATAAATAAAGGCTATTAGGATTCACAGCCTCACGGGACGGACCAAGTTTCAATCTCTCGCGGCGTACACCCACACGCCAGTCACCTAGCATGGGTGTCACCTCCAAATAGTCACATGATATCAAATCTCCGAGTTTCACACCCTCAAAACCAGATTAAAAATTGTTACTTACCTTAACAGCGTAAAATCCTACTCCAGGATGCTCTCGCCCCTCGACTCGGTCTCCAAAAGCTCTGAATCTATTCACAACCAATACAATACCATCAACATATGCTAAAGAAACGAATTCCACAAGAAAAATTACAAAATTAGGTCAAAAACCCGAAATTAGTTAAAACCCGGCCCCCGGGCCCACGTCTTGAAACTCGAAAAATATTACAGAACTAGAAGCTCATTCACTCCCGAGTCTAACCATACCAAATTCATCAAAATCCGACACTATTTGGTCCCTCAAATCCTCACCTCAAACTCTCTAAAATCTCAAGCCCTGACCCTTCAACTTCACCCCAAATTCCCACTAATTACAGGATTAAACAATGAAAAAATCATCATAAACACAAGTATTAGGCTCAAGCGACTTACCTCCTTGATAACCCTCGAATTCCTCTCCAAACTCACTGCCCAAAGCTCAAAAACCGACTAACAATGGTGAACAATGGGCTAAAATTCGCGACGTGTGGTATTTAAGCATTTTTCCCAGGCTTCTTGCATCTGCGGTCCTTTTCTCGCACCAGCGGTCTCGCACCTGCAGCCCACACGATCGCACCTGCGGAATTCACTTAATAGCTCAGCTTCCGAACCTGCGCCCAGGTTTCGCACTTGCGGGCACGTGCGGCCAAATGCTCGCGCTGGCACTCCAACCCTAGGCTTCCCATTTCCGCATCTGCGAGCCTCCTCCGCGCCTGCAACCATCGCACCTGCGGCTCCCCATCCGCAGGTGCGTAAAAATACCAGCAGTTCAAAAACACCAAAAAACAACACTTATAACTCAAAAATCCAATCCGTTAATCACCCGAAATACACCCGAGGCCCTCGAGACCTCAACTAATGATACCAACAAGTCCTATATCTATACACGAACTTAGTCGAACCTTTGGAACACCCAAAACAACACCAAAACACCAAATTACCCTCGGACTCAAGCTTAAGAACTTCTAAACCTCCAAATTCTGCAACTGACGCCGAAAACTACCAAACCTCGTCCGAATGACCTTAAATTTTGCACACACGACATAAATGACACTAAGAACCTACTACAACTTCCGGAATTCCATTCTGACCCTGATATCTAATTTTCCACTGCCGACCAAAATCGCCAAGTTTCCAACTTTCGCCAATTCAAGCGTAATCTACCACAGTCCAAATTACATTCCGGACGCACTCCTAAGTCCAAATTCTCCTAACGGAGCTATCAGAATCATTAAAATCCAAATCTGAGATCGTTCACACATAGTTCAATATCTGGTTAACTTTTCCAACGTAAGCTTCCTAATAAGAGACTAAGTGTCTCATTTCACTCCAAAACCACTTCGGACCCGAACCAACCAACCTGATACCATACGATATAACTAGATAATGCATAAGGAGGCAGAAATGGGGGAAACGGGGCTATAACTCTCGGAATGACCGGTCGGGTCATTTCAATCCTCCTTAGCCGCATCTGCGGCTCCTCCTTCGCTTCTGCGGGCTCGCACCTGCGATTCCCATTCCGCAGGTGCGGTTACACCAGTAGCAGCAGCTTCAGCTGCAATTTCTCAACTCCCATCAAGCCGTTAACAACCCAAAATCACCCCGAGGCCCTCGGGACCTCAACCAAACATACCAACAGGACCTGTAACCCGATACAAACTTAGTCGAACCTTAGAATCACTCAAAACAACATCAAAACACCAAATTACACCCGGATTCAAGCCTAAAGAACTTCTAAATTTCTTAATTCCACAAACGACGCCGAAACCTATCAAACCACGTCCGATTGACCTCAGGTTTTACACACAATTCAGAAATGACACCCACGAATCTAGTCGAACTTCTGAAAATCCAATCCGGCCCCGATATCAAAATTTTCATTGCCAGCCAAAATTACCAAAATTCCAACTTTCGCCAATTCAATCCTAATTCTACTACGGACCTCCAAATCATATTTCGAACACGCTTCTAAGTCCAAAATCACCTAACGGAGCTAACGGGACCATCAAAATTTAAATCCGAGGTCGTTTACTTAAAATTCGACGTTCGATCGACTTTTCCAACTTAAGCTTCCAATTAAGAGACTAAGTGTCTCAATTCCCTCCAAAATCACTCCGGACCCGGACCAACTAACCTAGTAAGACATAATACAGCTATAAAGCACAAAAGAAGCAGAAATGGGGGAAACGGGGCTATAGCTCTCGAAACGACCGTCCGGATCGTTACAAGTAGGTATCTTTCAATTTAAACTTACTACTTGTATAAACTATAAAAGACCTTGTCGAAATTGATGGTTAGATTAAGTTCCATTAAACCACAATTCCTATATGACAAGACGGAAAAGTTGTATACACATAAATCGTACCAACTCGACAACACCCGATTATGGCCTTATGCTACTTCTTGAATTCATAGACATTTATCATGTTTTTTATTCCAAACTTTGATTGAAGCGGCACCACTTCTTGTGTTTACATATGTGAAGATTTAACCAAATTCTTAACACGGACTTCTTTAGTTCTTAAACCTAACTCTGATTCTTTATTAAGAGTATTTTTATACTCATCCTCTTTTACTAGGTACTAATTTCCAGTACCTGCTATCCGCCACAACTATAACTGTTATTACCTTTTAAACCTTTAATATTTTTAAACAATAAGAAAGGTAAGGTTCTCGTTACTAGTAACAAAATTTAAATTACATTAGACTCATAGAACTTGTTATGCTTATTATCATATCCCTAGCGAGTCCTTTAGTAAATGGGTTAGCAAGGTTGTCTTTAGACTTGATGTACACAACAGTAATAATTTCATCCAAAATTAGTTGTCTTATGTACTCATGTCTTAAAGTAATATGTCTAGATTTTTCATTGTATATTTTGCTAAATGCCTTAGACAAAGTTGCTTCACTATCCCAGTGCAAGAGAACAGTTGGCATTAGTTGTGGCCGCATCTCCAAAACACCCTCAAAAATATTCAAACAATATAAGACAAAGAAGTGATTTTAAACACCTCTTCCTTCCTTTCTTTTTCCAATGAGGAACAAAACAAACCTCTTCTCAAATACTCTCAACAAACACTAACAAATCTAACCGAATTTACCTCGTGGTAAACAAACTCGACATTTAGGATGTGTTTGGTACGACAGAAAATATTTTTCGAAAAATATTTTCTAATTTTTTCATGTTTGGTTGGCTTAAACGTTTTCAAAAATATTTTCCTTATAAACTCATTTTCCTCCAATTGGAAGAAAATATTTTCCTTATCAAGAGAAGGGAAAATATTTTTCAAAAC
>ML334459.1:0-14364 GCA_005239505.1 Nicotiana paniculata
CTCGGTTTTTCGCCGAACTGGGGACCCTGGCGTTTGGACCCAAAGGACTGGCTAACGCCAGGCTAGGGCTGGCGTTTCAGCCCTAACGCCTGGTTAACGCCTGGGTAGGGTTAGGTTGTTTGGCTCTGTCGCCCGGCTATCGCCCGGGTGTCTCCTTTCGCGTATTTTTCGACGTATTTGCATCCCTTTAGCTCCGTTTCCATCTCCACTTCACCTACACATGAAATAAACTCCATTAAGCACATANATCATAGGTCTAAACCATCATAGAGTTAAGGATTCATTAGATCACCATAAAAGGGTGGTCAAATGTAACTCTCATACTTGGAGGTCAGGTTTATGTCCCCCTCCTATGTTATACTTTATTGTTTTATATATGAAAATATACCCGAAGCACAATGCCTAGTGGATTGACAAAAAGAAAATGTTTAAACTAATAACTAGACCTAAATCGTTAGTTGTTTTACATGCTCAGTAGTCCTTGAACATGCATCAGATTCTCTACCAATTTTCTAGGCATTTGTTTATGGAGAAATAACAATAATAATTTCCCCTTTTTTTCCCACGGTATAGAAGCCCTACCCAATGCTTAATGAGAAAATGACATTGTATAGTCACTACTAAAATAATAGCCGAAAAATGTTTAGTATTTTTTAAAATATTTTTGTATATATACGTCTATGTATATTATATACAAAAATTATAGTACTATTTTTATATATTTTTGCGGCTATCATATGTAAATAGTTTCGGCCGCGTGCCGAAAATATATTTTTGGCCATTATTTAATTCATCGAAAAGTGCAAAGTAAGTTGGAGTTAGCATATTAATAAGCTAATTACTTTCTTATATGCTAAATGCATGTGATTTGAGCATTTAACAAACACAAGTTGGTATCCAAATCATTTGCCATGTTCTAATTATAGAAGCCATGGTCAAAAGACACAAGAAAAGGAGGGGAAAAAAGGCAAAAGAATTTATTCTTTGTAAATTAAACTTGATACAGTTATGATTGGCATTGACCATAGAAATGCATGTGTGAGAGCACATAATTTTAATATTTAGCTGCATAATTCCTTGCACATTCAATTGAGGCAGTTTTTCCAATAATGAGATTCAGTTAATGAGGTCAATTGCTAGGATTTGAATGAATGAAGACCTGTTTTCTACTAGTCAAAATATGTATTAACCCTTTCAATTATGTTAGCCATTATCTTGGGAATAGTCAAAAATCTTTCTTGAATTTTACCAAACCCCTTAAAATCTTCATGTTGTCCTTAATTTTGAGGTTTACTTTGTCTGCACATTTATGATGTTTCAAGAGGAGTTGAAAGAGAAGAAAATAACGTAGCTATACAACTCAATGAGCCTTGGATTGGATTTATATATTATCCATTTCTTTCCTTTCTATATATATATTTATATATGTTATATATTCAAAATCTATTGACCTGATTAATTTTGGATCACCGGAAAGATTCGTCGTAATAAAAGTTCTCTCTATTGAAAGAAATTTTAAAGTTTAAACTTAAGAATAGTACTTCGTTAAGGAAGGAAAGATTGTTTATAATAGAGAAGCGTATATTTATAGCGCTCTTAAAAATAATAGCCGATAAAATATATATTATTTGTACATATATGTATTATATACAAAAATGTGCATAATTTAGTTTCGGCCAAACAACCAATTTTATATTTTACCCTTTATAATATCGGACTACGTGGTGGCTTTATTGCATACTCCATAGAGGAAGAGATTAACCTAATTTTCAGGATTGACACTTCAAAAGGTTAATTAGGACGAAGTAATTATTTGACAAAAGTGTTATAGTCTCGGTCGTTGTCTGATGGATTTTTCCTTTAATAGGACTGTCATATCACACTAAACTTTATATCAAAATTGACGATCAAGATATAAGTTTGAGACTAACCGCGTTAGTTTTATTATTCATTAGACAATTATTTTTCCAGTCAAATATAAACTCTTATATTTAAAACTCTATGCTCCAGACTAATCAAAATTACAATAGTGAAAATGTAAGAACAAAAGGTTATATATTTAGCCGGTTAAAAATAATTACATTCCTATACTAACTACTATTTTTGGAAGTGACTATACTGTGTAATTTTCCGTTTGAGATATGGCACAAATTAAATTAAGATCCAAGGGGTCGCATTTAATTTATCAAAGGTATTTGGTTAATGCTAAATAAAAAGAGGTTTTTTTTTTATCTCTTATTACTTCATCTATTTTTACTACGCTACGTTGATTACCGATTAATGGTTATCATATATATTTAATTACCTAATTATCTTAATAGTGCGTGTATTTTTTTTTTATACCATAGTATACATAGAGCTTAAACTATTTCTTTTAATCCAAATAAAATTTCCGAATTTCCCTTTTATTAACAAATTCATAAGATGGAGTTTGACATAAATACAACTAAACAAGATCATCTTAGAATAACTTGTTGTACAATCATTTTTTCCTTTCTTGGGGAAAGTACTTTTTCTCCAGTAATATGTCTTGAATCCCTTAATAGTTCATTGAATTAAGATGCGATATTAATTAGTAGCATTAGATTTCTAACTTTGTTCTGAAGCCATTTCTAGATTTCATGTTCAAAGGACAAGTTTCACAGGTCCTTTAATAAAAAATGTCTCAATCCAAAGAACCTAAATCTCAAGTTAGATTCAAAATTTTAATTTCCCAAGAATAATTTGCCCCCACAACTAAAATTATATAATTAATAAGTTAATAAAAATAACTATAAAAAATTATTTATACTTGTGTGATTGTACTGTAAAATTATATATTCAAATGCAACTAACTCCATAACTGTAATAACTGAAACCCATTAAAATATTTGATATTTATATCATGTGACAGAGCCAAATGTCCGTTAAATAAGATAAAGGGAAATCAATTAGAAAACATGGGAATTCATGTGATCACATGACCCTGAGAAGAGTTCTTTGTAAAAAATATTTGTTCAATATTAGTCAATGACCACTCTAACAATATTTTACATGGCATTGATCTGTAGATACAGTTAAATATATTTAGGTTAATTGTGGCAAAATTTCCCATTTAGGATTAATTAATTTTAATTATTCGTTTTATGTGAATTCTCGGTTGCATTACTTGTATGTGAATTTAGAAAATGATCCTCGATTCCACACACTTATTATAATAATATGAGAATCTCAAGTTGAGTTAATACAATTGTGATTTGTATTTGAGTTGGTATCCACGCTTGATAATTATATTAGATTTTGTTGAGTTTCAATTAGAAGTTTGAAGTTATTTAGATGTTTATAGTTGGGAATAATTGAAGGTGTATATATATAAAGAAAAAACGATTTCGAAGTACATTTCAAAAATTCTTTATTGGACAAAGAAATCTCATAATGAAGTAGAAAATCATTTTAGGACCACATAAATAAATACGCAGCAAATTTATAAATAATGTAACTCAAGTAGCGTTTTAATATTCTCACTAACTCATTACGATCATAGATGGTGATCCAGCATTGTTGCAAATAATTATCTTATTAATATCTCAATATTTTTGTAATTCCATCAACCATATTAGGTAATCATGTTAAAGTATATTTAAGGTAAAAGCATGTATTAATCTTAGTAAAGTATGGAAATATGTTACATCCTTCACTAATTCATTTCAGAATCTTTAGAGGAAATAAAACATGTTGCATAAATAATGTACTCGTACGTATAACATGCATGCATGATGCTGCATGTATATTTTTAGTTAGACCTCTCTGTAAAAATCATCCTCTATAATAGCACTTCACTATAACGGTTAAATTTTCTTTGAACCAACTTTTCATGTTATGTTATAATATATGTTTTCTATAACAACAGTTCACTATAACAATAACAAAATAAAGCCGGAATAAACGAGGCTGTTATAGAAGTATTTGATTGTATAAAAACACATGCACATTTGCTATGAAACAAGGATCTAGAATAACCCGAGGAGGGGGGGGAGGGGGGGGGGAGGGGGAATTTACCATCGTTTCAACAACCGCAACATGCAAAGTCATTGGTATTGGCTCTATGTGTATATACACACACACTAAAAGAACTCCAATTATCATAATATTCTAGTATGTAAGACTTATTGATTTAGAAATTCTAGATTCGCCTCTTCGTAATTTCATAGTGTCTATTACTTCTTGCGAGTTTATATAACATAGAGAAGTAGAACATTTTTGTTGCATGGAAAGAGTATTTAGACATGTCCATATCCAACAAAGGAAATATTTGGGTCAAATGATGTTCTGATCCAAACACCAAACAATGATCATCCAAAATTTATTGGACACAACTGGGCTGGATTATCCCAATCCAATACCAACAGTTATGGAACCCAGGGATACAGTTGCTAGTAATTGGGCTTCATAAAAGCCCAAATCCGATGTGCGGAAAATAGCCCAAATAATAAGATATTCTTCGAATATATATATGTATAATCACATATAATCAGTGTATAATCTATGCATACCGGCTAAAAAAAATAAACCGTGAATCCGATTGGCTATTTGTGTAAAAATCCCATATTCTTTTGGAATTAGCAATTTTCTCTTTCACCAATTTGAACTAATAAAGAAACATTATTACTATATTCATACCGTTTCAAATATTCAAATATGCTTTTTGTATAGGTTAGAATACAAATATACAAAATTTGGTTTATCTTTCGAATAATTTAAAAAAGAATAGTTAATTTGAATATCATGGCATTTAATTTGTCACAACCCGTGCTTCCTATAGGACTTGAAGTCTATTAATGTCAGTACCTTTAATAGACTAATGGTTACATGACAAAGTGCTAAAAACGGCAAAAATTGATGTGAAAAGAAATAGGCTAAAAGTACAAAGTATTCAAGATGATGAAAACGGTAGGTGTACATATGGGTGTTCATTCGGATTAGATATCCGAAATTCGAATCGATTCGTTCAATTTCGGATTTCGGAGTTCGGATTGTGTTTTATTAAAATTTTGGATTTTAGATCGGATTCGGATTGATATAATTTTAATATGATCCGATCCGTAATCCTAAATTATTAGGGCATGTATAAATATTAAACTTTAATTCGGATAATTATTACTTCCTTTACATTTTCCTCCAAGTTATTACCTTTACAATTGATGGATTTAGCTATATTGACACCATAGTAGTCTCATAATTGCATAACCATGAATTGTTCTTACTGTATTGCCTCTTTTACAAATAAAATACACATATGAGTTTGCAACTTTGAGGCATAATAATACGATCCGAAAATCCAACCCGATCCAAACTTTAAAGTTCGATTCGATCCGATATTAATTCGGATCGAATTTGGATTGCACTTTCTAGAATCTGCAGTCCGGAAATCCGATCTGATCCATGCACAGCCCTACATTAGATATATGAGGTAACTTAGTGAACTTGAAGGGGCGCTTTGGAGCAACAGTAGAGTTGTCTCTGTGACACCTATAGGTCACTGGTTCAAGCAGTGGAAGCAATCACTAATGTTTGCATTATGTTAGGTTGTCTACATCATACCCCTGGGATGCGGCACTTCAACCGGACCACGCGTAAATGTTGTGGGGTCCATCCCCATTAAATAATATATAAAGAAAAAAGGGAAAGCAGTAATGATACCAAATCTGGATTTGGTTGAGGGAAATCTATAAGATTTCAATTGGCAGATGGTGGGCGTCACAATAACAATTTGCATTTCAAATTTTAACCAATCCTTCATTCTGATTGGTCTACATGAGAGGTGTTATTGCCTATATAAGGAGAGAATTGGCTCTCATCTCATCACACCAATCTCAGAAGAAATATACCTGAGAGCATAGAGAGCAGTGTGAGGTATTCACAGACAATGTAGTCAGTGAGGGAAAATAGAGAGTGTGTGCGATATTATAGTGAGGTGAAAATCTTAAAAGAGGGTTATTTCTTTTGAGTGTATAGTGATCACCGGACGCAGTGTAAATTCCTCATTATAGTGAATTACTTTGCTCCTCTCGGGCCCATGGTTTTTTCCCTTATTCAGAAGGTTTTTTCCACGTTAAAATATCTATGTCCTTGTTATTCCTTTTTATTCTTGTTAATTACCGTATTTCGGTACTACGTTATTATTCCGTTGTTATTACCGTGAATATTATTTTCAGTGGGGGGTTTATTCCCAACAACTGGTATCAGAGCACAGGTTCTGCTTGTTCACAGAAATATTATTCACTGTCGGCAGTACTATACTCGGTGAAAAATAAAAATGTTCGGAGTAAAGTACGAGGTAGAAAAATTTAACGGATATAATGATTTCTCAACATGGCAAAGAAGAATGAATGATCTGCTCATCAAACAAGGATTACACACGGTACTAGATGTTGATGCCAAAAAGCCTAATACCATGAAAGCTGAAGATTAGGCTGACTTGGATGAAAGAGCAGCTAGTGCAATCAGGTTGCACTTATCAGATGATGTGGTAAATAACATCATCGATGAAGACACTGTATGTGGCATTTGGACAAGGTTGGAAAGTCTATACATGTCCAAAACGCTGACATTAAATTGTACCTGAAGAAGCAGCTATACGCCCTACACATGGGTGAAGGTACGAATTTTTTGTCACATTTAAATGTGTGTAACAGAATAATCACATAGCTTGCCAATCTCGGAGTGAAAATCGAGGAAGAATATAAAGTCATCTTGCTATTGAACTCATTGCCATCTTCATACGATAATTTGACAACAACCATCCTGCACGGTAAAACTACCATTGAGTTGAAAGATGTCACATCGGCTCTTCTACTCAATGAGAAAATGAGAAAGAAGACTGAAAATCAAGGAAAGGCTCTCATCACAGAAGGCATAGGCAGGAGTTATCAAAGGAGTTCGAGCAAACCCACAACACAGTGGTGTCGCCGAGAGGATGAACCGCACCATTGTTGAGAAGGTGAGAAGCATGCTCATAATGGCTAAACTTCCTAAGTTCATTCTGGGGTGAAGCAGTTCAGACAGCCTGTTACCTGATCAATAGGAGTCCATCAGTTCCATTGGATTTTGACATCCTAGAGAGAGTTTGGACTAACAAGGAGGTGTTCTATTCACATCTAAAGGTGTTCGGTTGCAGAGCTTTTGCACATGTACCAAAGGAGAAGAGAACAAAGATGGATAATAAATCTGTTCCCTACATATTCATCGGATACAGAGATGAAGAGTTTGGGTACAGATTGTGGGATCTTGTAAAGAAGAAGGTCATTAGAAGCAGAGATGTAATCTTCTGAGAAAGTGAAGTTGGAGTTGTAGATGATCAGTCAGAGAAGACAAAGAATGGTATAATCCCTAACCTTATTACCATTCCTTATTCTTCTAACTATCCCACAAGTGCAGAAAGTACGACCGACGAGGTTGTCGAGCAGGGGAGCAACTTGATGATGATGTCGAGCAAGTGGAGTATCCAACTCAGGAAGAAGAACAACCTCAACCTCTGAGGAGATCAGAGAGGCCAAGGGTAGAGTCATGCAGGTACCCTTCCAAGGAGTATGTCCTCATCAGTGATGCGGGGGAACCAGAAAGTCTTAAGGAGGTGTTGTCCCATCCAGAAAAGAACCAGTGGATGAAAGCTATGCAAGAAGAGATGAAATCTCTACAGAAAAATGGCACGTACAAGCTGGTTGAACTTCCAAAGGGTAAAAGACCACTCAAATGTAAGTGGGTCTTTAAACTCAAGAAAGATGGAAATGGAAAGTTGGTCAGATACAAAGCTCGATTGGTGGTTAAAGGCTTCGAACAGAAGAAAGGTATTGATTTTGATGAAATTTTCTCACCTGTTGTCAAAATGGCTTTTATTCGTACAATCTTAATCTTAGCAGCTAGACTAGATCTTGAAGTGGAGCAGTTGGATGTGAAAACTGTATTTCTTCACGGAGATTTGGAAGAGAAGATCTATATGGAGCAAGCCAGAAGGATTTGAAGTAGTTGAAAGAAAACACACGGTGTGCAAACTGAATAAGAGTCTTTGGGTTGAAGCAGGCACCAAGGCAGTGGTACAAGAAGTTTGACTCATTCATGAAAAGTCAAACTTATATAAAGACATATTCTGATCCATGTGTATACTTCAAAAGATTTTCTAATAACAAATTTATTATATTATTGTTGTATGTGGATGACATGTTGATTGTAGGGAAAAACAAAGAGCTGATTGCAAAGTTGAAGCGAGACTTATCTAAATCCTTTGACATGAAAGACTTGGGCCCAGCACAACAAATTCTGAGAATGAAGATTGTTCGAGAGCGAACAAGGAGAAAGTTGTGGCTGTCTCAGGAAAAGTACATTGAACGTGTACTTCTACGCTTCAACATGAAGAATGCTACGCCAGTCAGCACACCTCTTGCTATTCATCTGAAGTTAAGCAAGAAGATGCGCCCTACAACAATGGAGGAAAAAGAGAGCATGACCAAAGTTCCTTATTCTTCTGCCGTCGGAAGTTTGATGTATGCAATGGTATGCACTAGACCTGATATTGCTCACGCAGTTGGTGTTGTCAGCAGGTTTCTTGAAAATCCTGGAAAAGAACACTGGGAAGCTGTCAAGTGGATTACCTGAGAGGTACCGCAGGAGATTGTTTGTGCTTTTGAGGTTCTGATCCAGTCTTGAAAGGCTATACAGATGCATATATGGCAGGTGACAATGATAACAGAAAATCCATTACTGGATATTTATTTACATTTTCAAGAGGAGCTATATCATGGCAATCGAGGTTGCAGAAGTGTGTCGCACTCTCTACAACTGAAGCAGAATACATTGCTGCTACTAAAGCTGGGAAGGAAATGATATGGCTGAAACAGTTCCTTCAAGAGCTTGGCTTGCATAAGAAGGAGTATGTTGTCTATTGTGACAGTCAAAGTGCAATTGACTTGAGCAAAAACTTCATGTACCATGCAAGCACCAAACATATCGATGTGAGATATCATTGGATCCGAGAAAAGGTAGAAAGTGAATCTCTGCAAGTCCTGAAGATCTCCACAAGTGAGAATCCTGCAGATATGCTGACCAAGGTGGTACCAAGAGACAAGATTCGAATTGTGCAAAGAACTTGTCACCATGCACTCAAATTAGAAGTCTGGTGTTATCTCCTTCAGAAGAATGGGTTTGGAGGGGGAGATTGTGGGATCCATCTCCATTAAATAATATATAAACAAAAAAAGGGAAAGCAGTAATGATACCAAATCTGAATTTGGTTGAGGGAAATATATAAGATTTCAATTGGCAGATGATGGGCGTCAGAATAACAATTTACACTGCAGATTGTAGCCAATCCTTCATTCTGATTGGTCCACGTTGGAGGTGTTATTGCCTATATAAGGAGAGCATTGGCTCTAATCTCATCACACCAATCTCAGAAGAAATATATCTGAGAGCATAGAGAGCAATGTGAGTATTCACAGACAGTGTAATCCGTGAGGAAATATAGAGAGTGTGAGCGATATTATAGTGAGGTGAAAATCTTAAAAGAGGGTTATTTCTTCTGAGTGTATAGTGGTCACCGGAGTATTTACTCGGGACTGCGCAGTGTAAAATTCCTCATTATAGTGAATTATTTTGCTCCTCTC
Organism: Nicotiana paniculata; assembly: GCA_005239505.1. Lineage (NCBI taxonomy): Eukaryota > Viridiplantae > Streptophyta > Magnoliopsida > Solanales > Solanaceae > Nicotiana > Nicotiana paniculata. The sequence continues at coordinate 9,639 of ML334459.1, forward strand.
GGGCCCGTGGTTTTTCCCCTTATTCAGAAGGGTTTTTCCACGTTAAAATATTTGTGTCCTTGTTATTCCTTTTATTCTTGTTAATTACCGTATCTCGGTACTACATTATTATTTCGTTGTTATTACCGTGAATCTTATTTTCTGTGCGGGATTTAATCCCAACAGATGCAGGATGCGTTGTGCACTGTGCACCGAACTATCCTTTTTAGGTAACCGGTGGACTCATACTGTAAAATTAGAGACTTGCGCTTTGTACTCTTTGAATATAAGGTTATGGACTATCTTTACTGTTGTTACTGCAGCTGTTGCAAGATTTTGGAACAAGAACCATTAAAATGGATCACAGCCACAGGAAGTAGTAAATGCAGGCCATTTACAAAGACATGTTCATCCTGCTGAATTCGCAATTTCTGATAAAAGATTAATAGGAGCTGAAGCTAAAAGAGAATATGAAAATTGGAAATAGGATACCATTTCAATGTGTGCTGAAGAAGGCTATACATGAAATAAAATGTAAAAATCCTTTAGACAAAGGGACACCTTTATGCTTGTGGGGGGGGGGGGGGGGGGGGGGGCACTAAATTGGCCATTTGCTTTTTACAATGTAGTACTCCAATTAGTCCTTGTTACAAAGAAACTAACTAATGGCAACTATAAAAGTGGACAAAAATGAGACAATAAGAAGAGCAAAGACTAAGTGGAACAAGCTCTAGGTTGAAAAACTTCATCCTTGCCCCTTCTCCTATCTAAACTAGACCTATAATTTTACAAGAGACTACCTTAGAGCAACTTTACAAGGGGGCTTTTGGATTTTTTATAATATGAAGAGACAACTATCAGAGGGAAAAAGTGGATGTACAATAGTGATATTCATGATGTGGTACCTTGGACGACGTCCTTCCAACAAACATGCAATTTGAGCTAGAGAAACCTCAGCCTTATTCGCGTAAAAATTGGAAGGCTGGATGTTCAAGCAGTTCGTTTGCAGGTTTTACACCGGTAAAATCAACGTCCTTGAGGGAACTGTTAATCTCCTCAACAGAGATGGGGATGCTGCATTGGAAGCAAATAGATGAATGATACAACAGGATCTATGTTCATTTTGACAGCAACATGGAATTTATAAAGTACCTGGAATCATCATCCAGTATAAAGTTGTTATTATCTGCCTCCTTTGCATTGTCTGCATCATTCGTGTCTTCTTTTGCTTGATCCTTAAAGCTGGAAATGACCTGTTCCGAGCAATATGGTTTAGGAACCAAATGCAAAAAAGTAGACTTGAGCTTTGTCAATGAGATAGAATCATAAGCTAAGGTTTAACTTCCCAGAGAGAAGAGAATAATAAAAAACCAACAGTTGAGGATGTAATCAATGTCATATATTGATGAACATTAGTTGACTAGCAAAGTCCCTTAAGGAGGATCTTTAATATACGTAATTTCCCCGAGCCCCAAAAGCACCAAATACTAAAAGAGATTTAATAAAATTCTAAAATGTAAGGAGAAGGAGAAAGGAAGACTTACATCTGGAGATACACCTTGAGTATTAAAATCCTCATCCCAGTAAAGTGTGCATATTTGATACAACTGTTGACTACTCAGAATCTGAAAAGATGATCCCAAGGAAAAAGAAACTCAGTGCAAGATGTGCAAATGATTACAACATGAATGCCACGGACTCATATCATGACATAAAGATTAACTTCAAAACACCATCTTAACACCGCAAATAATTCATTTAAGCCCTTATAACTTGTCCAATAGGATGCTTCCCGTGCTAGCACTTAAACAACTAACAGAAAAAAATTTACTACCACATGTGGCAGTCTGGAACCGCCATGTATTATCAATATTTGAAATCTTTAAATTAAGTACAACTGAGAAGACTATAAAGATGAACTTACGGGGCAGAGATCAGTTGTTAGATCTTCAGATGAAAGTCTCGACTTCTGATTAATAACCTGAAAACAAGCTATTTAGACAGGGCAAAATAGATGGTACATTTACGGTAGTTATCTCAAATTTGGAGTTAAATTTCCAAAAATGTGGTGTCACTTCCAAGTAACAGAAAACACTTCTGCAAAATCATACTATGACGTAAACCGGATAGAAGGCCTCTATTAGCCTAGAATAAAAAATTTCGGAGAAAAGGAACATCTGATTAATCAAAATTTGCCCATTCAGAGAGGAGAAATATAGAAATATACCAAAAATCCTACTGCCTGCCACACATGCTTTAGTTCATCCCAAGAAGAACCAACATACTGCGAAAAAAGACGGGTTACCAGGAGTTATAATCTCAAGCAGTATAAAATTACAGATATGTAAATACAGTTCATGATATCCAAAATCTACTAATAGTTGACCGTAACAGTACTAATGAACGATTACCTCTTCTTTAACATTCCCGCACCAAAGTTCAAGTTCTTGCAATCCAGCTTTTACATACTCCCCATTGCTGAATGTACAGCTCTCTTTATGAAGGAGAAGGCTGCAATGAGGATTAAATAGTATGGTAAGTGGTGTATCTATGAATTTCTGGCCAATCTTTCTGCTATGAGATAGGAAAAAAGTTACCTATTGAAAAGCTGAACATTTATGTAAGAAAAAATTTGGTTTAGAATTTTCTGGACAAAAACTGGATGAACCTGAAACAAAATTTTCGTAAGTCCACTCATCAGTTTATAATAATATTAGCACATCACACTGTTTCCACCAATGAAAAACATACATAATTTTCTTTCAGTGTACCGAGAAGCCCATTTAGACTCTCAAGTAAGCCGTCCCAGGGACTGGGTGGAGAACGACCATCGAGGGACTTCCTTGGTGATTGCGAGGAGCCGCCTTTTGATATTTGAGATGCCTAATTAAGATGGGAAGTGCAAGTATAAATAGAAGCTTGAATATCTGAAATACAATGACCATAATTCTTAGAACTTTCGAGTCATAATACTGATATTAGTGGGAAACACAGCAGCTTATCACAATTTTGAGATCCAATAGAAGAATTTAAAAAGACAATAAAATCAAGATAAACCAAAATCCTAATCAAAACGACAGTGAATATGGTGTAGCGAGTTAATAAACAATATTAGGAGCCCAACAAATTCTTGTGAGCTAGGGAGAAGTGCTATTTGAGAAGAGGACTTAATCATGAGATATTTTGATTAACAAAAACCGAATATTATTATTCATACTATTCAAAATATGTTATATATACCAAATTTCAATAGTGTCATGTTCAAGATACAAAATTGTATAACTTAAAAACTACAAAGCCAGAAATGAGGACAGTATTAAGCGGACTACACAGCCAAAGAAAACTGGACATTGTCGTAGAACTTCTAGAAAACATGGTGATTTACCTGGATACATGAAGTCAGTAATGAAGACAAGTCCCGTTTCCAGTTATCTCGTATAATTCCATAAATCTTTTCCACATAAGCACTGAGCTGTAGCTTGAAAAGCAAAGCTGGCTGCTTTGCTTCAACCTGGCGTACAGTGTCGAGACCACCAATTGCAATGTTGGCTGATGAAGAACGGAAACTCTAGAAAAGAAGTACAATCCTTTCATCAATAAACTTGCATATTCCAGTTCCTAATTCTAGCTACCAGTATGTTTTATTCTAAGAGATTTACATTACGTCCAGCCAACGAAACTGAAAACAAGTAACAGTTACATGGTCTTGCTTGGAAATTCGCAGGATATGAGTACAAAAACTATTAGAAAGTCAAGGACATCACCAACAGGTAGCCACCTAATTAGTAAGTCAATAGATAAATGTGGTTTTGTATCTTAAACAGCACATCACACCTATATATAAAGTGTATATTGTATTTTATATTAATCAAGTTAGAATCAATATGATTAGTTCTCCTTATCTCTTCCTCTACGTTCGAACTTTCATCATTCTATCAGAGCTTATTCAATATGTGTAAATAATTAAAGTTATTTCCACTTACTGGTGAAGTGTTACATATAATTTACTTCCTCGTCATCAACAGACTTCTCCCCCTCCAATCTTCAACATCACCAGTAGCATCAGATACATGTCCAATTTTGTAGGTAACAATGTAACATAACAGGGAACTAAAAGAATAACTGTAGAAGATTTCTATGGATGTGCTTTCACATACACAAAGTAATAGCGCAAAATTATGCCATTCTGTTTAGGTATACATAAAATGAAAGGAAGCACCGTAGAAACTTAACTCAATAGTTTTAAGAGCACATTCAATAATAGAGACGATGTGAGAATCTAATTACCTGCGCCATTCTACCAAAAAATGATGTTGGTTGGGGTGGTTTACTTGGAGCTGAACTAGTAGTTTTCAGCGTATGCTGAAGCAAAAACAATAATGTTGCACCGTTGGACAGCCAATAAGCCATGTGATTATTGTTTGTCTCGTCCTGCAAATAGATATAAGACGAATGGAGCATGTGCGGATATAAGTGTATATCATCAGTTAGAGAGACAGCATTTTTGAAATTTCTCGTTATGACAAAAAACTTAACTCAGAGGATAAAGACTGAAACTACAGTCACATGGAGACTTCACTGGGAACTGTTTAAGCTTATATTTTGTAGATTTATAACATGCATAATGTAACACCTATTCCGCTTAATCTGGAAGTTAAGATGACGAGCTAACTAGTATCCTTCTGATTTCAGGCATTAGTTGCTTTCTTTCGTTGTCTTTAGTTTTTCTTTGTTGGGGTTTGGGGGG
>ML334462.1:0-44218 GCA_005239505.1 Nicotiana paniculata
ATCTTAGTTCCTAACATTTAATTTCATGTTCTTAGTAATCTAGAAGTCAAGTAAGACATGAAGAAAGAAAGTCACGTAATTCTACAAGGTACAATTTATAGTATAATTTATCCCCGAGCATGATTAACTCCGACACATACATACACGCTTGCCACCTCATACATGTATCATCCCTGCATGCAGAAAATAATGGTAATTAGTAGAAAAAACTCCCTCAACAAAGTTAAGCAAGATACTTACCTCAAACAAGCCAAATCGATACACTAGAAGCGCCATCCCGCGCGCACCAACCTCCGAACGGCTCAAAACTAGACAAAAACATCTCAAATACATCAAATAAGCCAAAGGAAACAAACCTAATCAATAAAGGTCGAATCTTGAATCAAAAATCCAAAATCAATTTAAAACTTCAACCTGGGCTCGCGCCTTGGAACTCGACAAAACTTATAAAATCCGGCTACCCATTCAATCACGAGTCCAACCATACTAGTTTCATTCATTTCTATAGATGTTAATGTAGACGTAGATCTATAATCGAAAAAAATATTTAAATGTGTTTTGCTTGTGAAAAGAAAAAAGAGTTAGATCTGAAGACAAGAAGAAAAACACAGTTGCGAAAAAATAAATTGTACATTATCTTCCAATAAGCAATGGTGGATTTGAAGTCATGGGTGTTTGCAAAAAAAAATTTCAGACGAAGAGGGAAAATGAGTTTATTTGTGGGTGCTCATTCAATGTTTATTTAAAACTTTTTAATTATAATAGCTTATGTAAATCTATTAAATTTGGTCAAGGGCAATGGGTGCCCTATATGTAGATCTGCCACTGCCAATAAGGTCTTTTAATATGCAATATAATTAAAAGGAATATCCCATATATATGAGTTCGCCCAAAATTTTCGTGCCTAAAAAATCTTTGTTTCTTCTTGATCTTGAAGGATCGTGCATTTCTTCCTTCTGAAAGTAATTAAGAAGGAAACATTTGATCTGTGTTGTTTAAGTTTTATGCATTGGTGATATATAGAATATTTAGTTAATTAGATCATTTAAAAAGGTAGTTATAAATAACAATATATGTAATAACATTAATATAAAACCTAGAATAAATGACAAAAAAAAGATATATTTACTTTACTTTTTTTTTGTCACAACTTGTAGACTGATAAACTAAGTGGCAGGTAGGCTAAATTGATGGTGGCAATATTTTTCGTCGCATGAGCACATATCGTGTTGACAGGTTTAAGTGAAAAGGGATTGGTGTGGTGATAACTTTTGCAAAGAGGGTAATCCCATTATTTTATGTTTTATTTTATAAAATGTCGGATTAAGATGAACTTAAATGGAGCGATATAGAAACTGAGAATTCATATAGCGGCCCCAATTTGCTTGAGGTTGAGGCAGAATCTTTGTTGATATTGGTAACCACGTTAGAGGAATATGATACCCTAATGAATCAGTTCCTACTCCAAGAGCTATGTTGAGTTTGATTATAGTTGTAAATAATTGCATCCGCATCGTTCTAGAGGTGAAGTTGTGAAAGAAAAATGTATTATGCNATGTATTAGTGATTAAGCATAATGATGATCGAATTAGACACATCAATATTTCTCAAAATGCCTTCAAATTTTAATAAAGTTATAATAAACTATATCTTTGTTCCTAACATTTAATTTCATATTCTTAGTAATCTAGAAGTCAAGTAAGACATGAAGAAAGAAAGTCACGTAATTCTACAAGGTGCAATTTATAGTATAATTTATCCCCGAGCATGATTAAATCCGACACATAGATACACACTTGACACCTCATACATGTATTACCCCTGCATGCAGCAAATAATGGTAATTAGTAGAAAAAATTCCCTCAAAAAAGTTAGGCAAGATACTTACCTCAAACAAGCAAAATCGATACACTAGAAGCGCCATCCCGCGCGCACCGACCTTTGATAAAAAATACATCAAATAAGCCAAAGGAAACAAACCTAATCAATAAAGGTCGAAATTAAATCAAAAATCCAAAATCAATTTAAAATTCCAACCTGGACTCGCGCCTTGGAGCTCGACAAAACTTATGAAATCCGGCTACCCATTCAATCACGAGTCCAACAATATTAGTTTCACTCAAATACGACTTCGAATCGATGTTCAAAATCCAAGAACTTTCTCTATGACACTTTAGTCAAAATCCCCAATTTCTCTCTAAAATTCATCAACTGATGATAGGCTATAATTACGTATTTTAGTCGTTTAGTACACTCTAATTTACTGCACTTTAATTGAGTTTGAGCTTTAATCGCTAGTGTTTTGCACTAATTGTGTGTTTTATGCCTTGTAAGTGCGATTCCGAGCTATGTAGATGTTATGAAATGAATCCAAGTGATTTGGAGCTTTGGAGTCTGAATAAAAGCCTAACGAATTAAGTCGAGATCGTGTTCGGGGATCAACGGATGATAGTTAAGAACGAATGAAGAGTCGAGTAGGCATATTGCACATTTTCTAGTAAAATGCACATAACTTTTCGCTCAGGGCTACTTAACACTTTATATTCAATCAAGGACGATGACACCACATCACAGATGAAGATTCCACCACGCTCAGAAGTACTAAGTATCGTTACTCTATCAACCCAACCTGAAAACTCATAGTCCGGTTGCCTTTCCACCACCGGAAATAAAATATTGAATCTTGCACTGAGTAAACATCCTTCCAAGTCATTCACCGATTCGACTCAAGCATCCTACCATTACACCACATTGTGCGATAGAAATGCACGAATCTTCATAACAGTCAATGTCAAATCTCAATACCTTAGGTAATACTGATACTGAGCTGAAATGATAGAACAACCTTCCGCAAGGCGACGATAATAGCCTAATCAAATACGCAGGGAGAAACATCCTGCACCACATCTGTAGTACCATTATAATTCTTTAATTCTCGATTTATAACAAGCGTTTCGCGTCGCATAAGATTGAATAGGAAAGAAATAAAGGCATAAGCCTCAAAGGAATCAAATCGCACGATGAGGAATTAAGAAGGGGAGTGCTCCTAAAAGCCATGTAGCCTATTGAAGATAAATACAGAGGTCTCATGACTCGTGAGACCTAAGTGAACCTAGTGCTCTGATACCATGTTCTCACGACCCAAAAAACCATTAAGGCCGTGATGGCGCCGGACACCACTGTCAGGAAAGTCAACAATAAATGATCAATTTAGTTCTTGTTTTAGTATTTTTGAAATCATGATTTTTCTTCAATTTAATAGTAAAAGGTGGACTTAATAGGATAAATAATAATATTTTTAACAATTTTAATATGGAATAACCCGTAATCATCTCAAATCTGGTGTCACAAGTGCATGAGCATTCACTAGGAAGTAAGATAAACTATAATATTCGTCCGTAATACAAATTGGACAGAAAAGAAAGTACAGGTACTCTGAAGGAGACTCTGCCGGCTGCAGATCATCTCACAAGATGTAGCTCATCTAAGTCCCCGTATCAATCACGCCGCTACGCCCACAAAGGCCACTATCCATACAGGTATATGTACATCAAATGTACAGCAAGTGTCGTGCGAGTACAAAAACAACGCGTACCCAGTAAGTATCCCGTCTAACCTCGAAGAAGTAGTGATGAGAGGTCGACTCTGACACTTACTAGTGGTCCGATATTGTAATATGAACTTCTAATTAAGCATGATATACAACGTAGGACTCAGAACAACAAATAATCGGGACAATTCTTCCCCATAATTAAGAGCTTAAATAATTTCCATCATTTGAAACATGTAATCACACAAACAATGAATTTATATCAATTACAAAAGGGACTTCCAGTCCTATTATCACACACAAATACCATCGAGGAAGTTCGGCCCGATCCAACATAAATGTAAATTGTGCACTACCGACGGTCGAATGAAGCGAACCATAGATGTATCTATCTCAATATTAATACTAAAATCAGAAGATCAAACATTTAAAAAGGGGTCAAGAAACCCTAGTTCTCAAAAATGCAGAATTGTTTGAAAAGATTGGGGCTTTAAGAGAAATATGGGTGAAAACCTTAGGATGAACATAGATCTGTCATAGATCTAAGAAGATCAGAAGATAATATAACTAGGGTTTCCAGAGAAAACCCAAAGAGAGAAGAGAGACTTAGATATTACCGGCCTTTGGCCGGAAAATGCAAGGACCTCACTAGATTGGCCATAGGAGGTCGGAAAACATGGCATGAGACCGGAGATGGGAGTTTACTGCCTCAGGGTCGCTTGAAATCCTCCATCGGTGATACAGTCATGAAAGGTGGAGCCATTGGGTTGAGAGGTGAGAACCTCATAGTTTCCGGCAAGGGAGGTGGCCAGAGAAGGAGAGGCAGAGCTCGAAGAAGGGGGAAGGTTCTAGAGAGAGTCTCAGAGAGAGAGAGAGACGGTTGAGTTATGAATGGGGGGGGGGAGTAAATGGAGGGGGGTAGTCGTCTAGGGTCTTAATTTAGTAAGACTAATCTGGTCCGTTGATTAGAAATATCAACGGTCCAGATTAAAAATGGGATTGGGTCGGGTGGCTCTAAGTAGAATGGGCCTGGTATTTGCGCTGACTTAATTGGGGTTGGGGTTCGGTTGGATTTAGGCTAGAATTTAAATAGAGAGTGGCTAACTATTAAATACCCAATTAAAATTAACTAAAATAATTTATAAAATAGCTGATAATTGCAAAAAATGAAATTGATGCTTAGTAAATTAAATTACATGATTAATAAGTATTAAAGGATGCAAATGACTAATTATTGGATAAACAATAGTATAAAACATATGATTAGGCTATAATTTAAAAGTTATTACAATTATAGCCAAAGAGTGCCAATTTGACTGATTGTGAAATAATTTGGTTTTAATAGGATTAAAAATAATATATTAAGTCAAGAAATGTTTTTGACATCATTTGTAATCTAATTTATAATTAATATTTAGATATGACACCATTGGACCATGAATGTTGTCTACGTACAGATGATGAGGACGTCCTTAGACCATGATGTCCTGGGCAATGAATCGCTTGATACGTGATTCACGGGCTATGAAATGATGTTCTCGGGACATGAAGATGGTGCCTCCGAACCATGATGCCTTTGAATAATGATATGCAAACTGATAAAATAGATCCTTAGGCCATGGCATGGTGTTCTCGAGCCATGAAGATGGTGCCTCCGAACCATGATGCCTTTGAATAATGATATGCAAACTGATAAAATAGATCCTTAGGCCATGGCATGGTGTTCTCGAGCCATGACGATGGTGCCTCCGTACGATGACGCCTTTGGATAAGTTGGCGATATTTCAGCCCATAAAGATGCAATAGTATGATGCTGACAAGACAGAGCTTAGTCTTGCAAATTAAAGGGGCAAAGCTTAGCCCAAAAGGAAAGAGTAGTAAATAATGCTAGAGACAGCGATTGCTTTGTAAAGTAAACGGGAGGTAGTGCTTATCCCCGGAAGGCAGAAAAGGTAGCCTTATGCAATATGAGGATGCAAATGGAGGTAGCGTTTAACCTCGGAAGGAAGAAGGGTAGGCTTATGAAATATGAGGATGCAGATGGAGGTAGCGTTGAACCTCAGAAGGAAGAAAGGTAGCCTTATGCAATATGCAAATGCAGACGGAGGTAGCGTTTAACCTCGGAAGGCAGAAATGTAGCCTTATGCAATATGCAAATGCAGACGGAGGTAGCGTTTAACCTCGGAAGGCAGAAATGTAGCCTTATGCAATATGCGAATGCAGATGGAGGTAACATTTAACCTCGAAAGGCAGAAAGGTAACCTTATGCAATGTGCGGATGCAGATGGAGGTAGCACTTAACCTCAGAATGCAGAAAGGTAGCCTTATGCAATACGTAAATGCAGATGGAGGTAGCGTTTAACTTCGAAAGACAGAAAGGTAGCCTTATGCAATATGTAAGGAAGGACGACATAAATTCTTAGCTGGTGTTAAATTGCGGTAGAGAATTGTGATAATGAAGCATTGTTTGTGCTAATAATTAGTGTTGGCATGACGAGTTTGAGGAACGATGTCTGTCCTTGGAGCGGATAATATATTTTGATTTTTTTGCAATTTTGTGCCTGCATCCAAAGAAAGATCGTGAGTTTTGTAAAGGAGAAAGGTTAGTTCGCATTCCTGCTGGCCCTGGTTGGCTCGTTTCCTAGATCATGATGATACTGTCTGTGTCATTGGGGTAGCGTCTGCTAAACAAGCTGTTTCAAAGATAAATAGGCATGATTTTGTAAAAGTATGATATATAAGCTAAAATCGTTTTAGATGAACCAATGACATGACACGGCCCGAGACATCGCAATCTCTCATGCTGAGGAATTTTGAGGGTCCTCCTCAAAATTCTGCCCCAGTTTACTGGGTGGATGCCTCTGACTGCTGCTCGCGCTGGCGATTGGATGAACTTGCTTCGAAATTTATAGGGTCCTCCTCAAAATTCTGCCCTAGTTTCCAATTGCGGCGGAAAAATAGATTTTTATTGAATTGTGACCGAACCCGTAGGGCTGCCTACGTGTCCCCTCTTAAACGGGAATCAGGTCAGGCATAGTTCAAATTACATCACTGAGAAAGCATAAAGATTACACATAGTAACACTTGACTGCATCTGAATTGATTGGTTTCGGCCAAACTTCTCCGTCCATTTCTATAAGTATGAGTGCTCCTCCTGTCAGTTGGGAGAGAACTTCCCCTTGGCTTTATCTTAATGTGGAAAGATTTTCTTTAACACGAACTGCCATGGTGTGAATCGTCTCGGCTTGACTTTCTTGTTGAAGGCCCTGGCCATTATATTCTAATATAGTTGACCATGACATACTACATTAATTCTCTTCCTGTCTATGAGGGTTAGCTACTCATAATGGCTTCTTACCCATTCTGCGAGCTCAGCTTCCTGTATAATTCTTAGATATGGAATCTCCACTTCGGCAGGGATTACAGCCTCTGTACCATAAACTAGCATATAGGAAGTTACCCCTGTTGATGTATGGTTGGTGCGGTATCCCAATAAAGCGAATGATAACTTTTCATGCCACTGATTGTGCCTTTATATCATCTTTCTTAGTATCTTCTTGATGTTTGCTGAATCTCCCAGGTTGATGCTTTCATTCCTGTCCAGGTTGGACTTAGGTCTGTTCTCAAAGTTCTCAACTTCTTTGACAATCTCGTCAGGTATGTCGTCTTCCTCTAAATCAATATTCGTTTGCTGCGTTGTCTCGTTGAATGTCACATTCATTGGTTCATCAAGACAAGTAATAGTAATGATGTATACGTAAAGCAATGAAAGAAAAAATATAGCAATAAGTATTGATTCATAAGAGAAATTTAGAAGATGCTTTGATAGATTGAATAACTATTTTGAACATTGAAGATCTTTATTGCAGAAATTGAAAAATGCAGGAAAATGAAAATCATTTAGCAAATAAAACAGTACATAATTCTTGTTTTAGCCTTGCTACCCCGAGGCTCGTCGGGCTTTGGTTGTCCTGATAGACCAAATCTTGAGATATGCCCCCTTGAATACAGTCTGTATGGAAGGGACTTCCTCCCCTCCCCCTCGAGAACAACACAACAACCCATATCATCATCTTCTAGGAACAAAATCCTTGTTGTCGCAAGTGCTTCTTCCTCGTCTGAACCATAAATAGTGTCGGCCTGCTTGAAATAATGCTCAAGATGAGGTATCAGCTGCTCCAAAGGGTAATAGGGACCGCCCCAAGGTGGCGACCAGTCGTTGAATTACTGCCAAGTGTACTCATACCCCAGACCGAAAGTGGTGCCATGCTCCTTGAGCTTTATAAGCTTCGTGATCCCTTGGAGGTTTTTACCGAGCCCTTTGCCTGGCTAATATCCTCTCCAGTTGAGTATGCTCTCAATCTTTTTATCCCACCACTTGTGCTTGTCCATAGCATTGACCCGTTCAATGTGGTGGTAAGTTCCTTCACCTATCTTCCTTTTTTCGTCTATCACCGGAATAATTTGACGACTATAAATAGGGTTGCTACCGTCACCATGAATAATCACCACTTGGTGGTTCCACTTGAATTTTACCGCCTGATGTAGTGTTGATGCTACTGCCCCAACAACGTGAATCCAGGGTCATCGCAACAACAAGTTGTAGGATGCCGACACATCTATCACCTGGAAATCTTCTTCGAACCAAGTCGGTCCCATCTATAGACATAGACTGATCTCCCCCATGGAGGACCTCTGAGAACCGTCAAAGGCTTTCACATTGATCGCCCCCTCCCTTATCTCATATAGCCCTTACCCAATTTATTGAGTGTTTTCAACGGTCATATGTTAAGACTGGAACCTCAATCAATCAAGATTCTTGTGATGAAATGATCTTCGCATTGCACGGTGATGTGCAGTGCTTTATTGTGCCCCAATCCTTCAGGTGGTAGCTTGTCCTCATGAAAAGTGATTTTATGACTCTCCAGTACCTGACCTACCATATTGGCCATTTCCCTTCTAGTGATGTTGTTTGGCATATATGTTTCACTCAACACTTTCAACAAAGCATTTCTGTGTGTTTTGAAACTCTACAGCAGAGAGAGGATGGATATTTGTGCAAGTGTCTTCTTCAGCTGATCGATGGATGAATACTCCTTAGCGTGTACCTTCCTCCAAAGGTCATCAGGACCTGTTTCGATAAGGGGAGGCCAGTTGGCCGCCTGCTTACTTGACTTGGCCAGATGCTCAGGGGTGTAGATCCTACCAGTTATCGTCATACCCTGTGCTGCAACAACTTCCTCATACCTGACCTTGCCTTTCCTTCTCGCCTCGACTGTGTAGTCCAAAGGGACAGCGTTTGAATAGAGGGCTCGGCTATGGCGGTGTATTTCTTTTGAGGGCGGCGATCGAAAATTATGACGAGGTCTAGGGAAGTTTTGGCGTGTAGTGGGTGATTGGTTATGGGATAGATGGGAATTATAAGTGTGGTAGACAGGAGCGGGTTGTGGATATTTGGGCGAAGCATGTTGATATGTGGGTGGTGGACCTTGGTAGGAAGGTGGTGGAGTTTGGTAATTTTGTGAGGGTGCTTGGTAATTCAGGGTTGGATGATATGTGAGTGGAGGTGTCAGATAGGTTTGTTATTTGAGCGGGGACTTGGTTCTTTGTTCAACCATTACGGCTCCCATATCTCTCTTCTTAAACACACTACCGGACTGTAGAGCTTTGTTAGTGGCTTGCAAGGCTTCAAAATTGGTAACCATACCATTTTTAATACCTTCTTCAATCCGCTCACCCAATTTTATGATGTCAGAGAACTTGTGGCCCTCAACCATCATTAACCGTTCATAATATTGCGGGTCCAGATCCTGGACAAAGAACTTGTTCATCTGTTCTTCCTCTAGAGCAAGTCTGACTTTAGCGGCTTTGGGACCTCCAGCGAGTAGCATACTCGCAAAAGGTTTCTGCAGGTTTCTTCTTCAAATTTTGAATGTAGAACACATCCGGTGCGTTCTCTGTGTTGAATCTAAACCTGTCCATGAAATCAGACGCATTGCTTAACCAGTTTGACCATTTCTTGGGGTACTGGCTAATGTAACAAGACAACGCGTCTCCCTTCAAACTCCTCATGAACAACTTCATGCGGATTCTTTCACCATTTCCTACGCCAACCAATTTGTCGCAATAGGTCCTTAGATGGACTCTCAGATCACCGGTACCGTCAATCTTTTCAAACTTTGAAGTTTGAACCCCTCGGGCAGTTCGACATCAGGTTGGATACAAAGGTCTTCATAATTCAACCCTTCTATCCCCTTGGTTCCTTCAATACCCTGGACTCGGCTAGTCAGTTTCCTAAGCTCCTCGACTAGGTTCCTGACAAGTAAATCCTTTTCGTCAGACTCGGATGCATATGGGATAGGCCGAGTGGAGTGGGTCATGGTTTCCACATAGACGGGATTGTTATTGGTGGGGACATGATCTTTTGTGGGGTTTTGAGGTTCTGGGATGAGTTGTGGAGTGTTCTTTGAGTTGTGGCAAGCATTGCACTGCGTCGGGAGAATATGGTTCTTTGCGGGAGTGGTGTGATGGTGAGTAGCGGGATGATTTTGCTATCTTGGGATATTTTGTGGAGGTGCGGGGTTTTGAGCATTTGGAAGGTTGACGTTAGGGATGTTGAGGGAAAATGACAAATTGGCCAGATTTCGGACATGATCGAGTTTTTCCTGAAATTTCAGCAATTTTTGTTCAAGTGGTGACATGTTCTCATGCATGACCTGAATACCTCAGCCATCAGTGGCCTCTACCCGTTAAATCACATTCTTCTTTCTGGTGTCGCTGGATTCTTCCATCTTACTTTTGCCTTTGTTTTTGCCCTTAAGAGGACTAGTAGGAGGAGGGCCCTTGGATCTGGTGCGATAGGCTGATGATGCCAGAATGCACGAGCTAACCTTTAGGGAGGGGAGTAAGAAAAAGGAAATAAAAACAAAAGGTAACCAAGTCAGTGAGGATCATGAAAAGAGTTTTCCAGTATTTTCACACATAATGCAGAAATGAAAGTGTGTCCTAAGCTGGGAACCACTTTGTGTCCGAGGTAGGCCTAGCGAAAATGCCTCATTTTATTGATAAGAAAAACTGACAAATCCCAAAACGATAGACGAAAAAATAAAAGTCACTAATGGCTATTGGCCTTATTACATTGATAGAAAAATAAAGACATTCCTATCTACTTGGTACCAGAAGGACCATCCCCAGATTCGGCATTCTTGCTTCCTTCGAGCAGCTTTCCCAGCTCGCGAAGTCCCAGCAATAGGTAAGTTCTTGCCAGGTATCCCCCTGTAGCTCCCTAAGCCTTTTGACAATCTTCAACTCTGTTGATGAATTTTCTTCCAAATCGATTATACCTCGTTCCAAGTACCCCAACCTCTTGTTGTCACTGTAGCTATTTCCTTACATTCCTCGATCAGTCTTTTGTTGGACTCATCTATCTTGTGGTGATCATTCTTATTTTCCCGGATCTTTTTGCGCAGCTGGTTGAACTTGACTTGTGTTTCAGCCCTTTCATCTATAACCCTGTGACCTCGGACGTACCCCGGCTTGCTCTGACCACCCAGATCCTCTTCTAACCAACCAAGATAGAAAGGGGTATAACCAGTATGATACCTGTCTGGCTCGATGGTGTCTTTCTCAAGTATAACCTTGCAGTGCCACAAGTGCTGAGCTTGGCACTTGTGAGGACTGTCATTATTTGAAATTCAGCTCGAAGATGGCTCATCTTCTCGACCCTAGGGATGACTTGCTTCCTTCCTGCTTGCCTCATAACTCGAAGAAGGATGTAATGGTATGCCCTCCTTAGACCAATCAGTATCAGAAATGATGCGTCTCGAGATCGAATGATGAACTCATCCATTGGAAACCATTCAAACATCCATTGAAGTTGTTCCTCACTCAAGTTATCAAAAAGCTCAACCCATCCTTTAGCATTTTCAGGCTGACCGAACATGTCAGGGATATAGTTTATTCTCTTTGAGTGATAGAAAGCGATGTAGTCATCCCACATTCGGCGGTGAATGTCATGTCGATATTTGCCTTTTTGGAGATGTTCCATGAGACAGAGTTGAAGTAATAAATTTCAACATTCGAAGTGCTTTGCTCCTTGTTGAAACCTTTCCAAGGCCCGATATATGTCTGCAACGATCATGGGCATAATGCTGAAATATTGCCCATTTACCCCTTCCATCATGGTCTTAGTTACCATGGCTAGCCTGGTATGGATGCTTTCTTTCTTCATCGGGAACACGATCAAACCCAAAAAGCAAACCATAAACACGAACACTTAGCGATGGACGTGTCCATAGATGTGATAGAAAACTCGTCATGGTAGGTACGGTATTAGTTGCTGTAGCCATACCTTTCATACGAGTAGTCAAAAGGAATGTACGAATCCTCCAAACATACCAATTCCGCGTCCTTTTTCAGACCCATCATTTTGAGGAACGTTTTGCCTGTGTTATTCTCAAGCATGAACAACCCCAGAGTTTCTCATACTAGGTTAGCCATCCCTCCTATCTCTTCTATCAAGGGCGTCATTTCCATGTTCCCAAAGCGGAACACGGGCCTTTCACGATCCCAGAATAGGGTAGCAGCCTCTACTATCATTTTGTTAGGCTGGATTTCCAGAAGAGATGGTAGATTACCCATGTTTTTCCTGATGATAGCTTTGTCGCTAGACTACTGATCCTCCCACTAACTCAACAGTTTTGGGTGGATGTTGGATACCATGCCGAATTTGGGGACTTCGTGCCTCATCTTTTTTCCTGCAAACCAAATAATGCTAGGCCCTTACCCCCACTGGACTCATTCGTCAATAATTAGCAGGAAGCATTTAGTTCTCCAAATAAATGCACAGAACGTGTATAGTATTTTGTTTGTTAAGGGTGGAGTATGAATGTTGAGTATGATTTATGCAATAAATATTAAAACAAGTTGTTACGTATTTGCACGTTAAAGAAAGCGGTAAAAACAGTAGTAATGATTTAAAGAAGTTACAAAAGGAAACAAAGAGACATGTCAGTTTCGTTTTTGAAGAAAAGTAAATACCCGAAGTAAATAATTAATTGCATGTAAAGGGAATAGGAAAAGGTGCAAGTATTTAAAATAAAGGCATAAATTCACGAAACAATTTGAAATGGTAAAATCCTGGATATCCCCAACAGAATCTCCATGCTGTCGCGCCCACTTTTTTTCCTCCTTGGAATATCGGGTTTATGACATGTGTTGGGACAACTCTTTCCCTTTGGGAAAGGGGTTTGCGTATTTTGAAGAGTCTCCATCTAACGATTTTAACGGTGCATTAGGGCACCTAAATGGTTCAATTATAACTACGTTGCTAACTAGAGATTTGGGTAAGGGCTTGAAATTATCCTAAAGGGAAGGTGTTAGGCACCCTTCAGGATTCACAAGTGTGGTTCCTGGCCAAATGGTTTTGTGAATTTTTACAAATAGCAAATAACAAGTAAAGGCTCAAATAAGAGGGGATTTAAATCTTAAGCATGTAGATGTTTAGAAAACACTACCGTATACAGGTGTCCTAGGTTTATAATAATATGGATAACATCAATGAAATACCCGGTAATCACTCCTCGAAGAGGGGCTACACGTGGTATTAGCGCACCGGTCATCATATCCATATTCTACCCTTCCCACCCCGCGAAGGTAATTAAAGCTTGTGTTGGTCACAGATTCTATTGTGTGCTATTACCCGTCCCATCCTATCAATCATGGAGGAGGCTAGGACTAGTATCCTAAAAGGAAGTACTAGGTTGACCCCTATGTTTAAAGGACAAGACTCTAAGCGACAAACAATCAGCCCTGAGCATGAATTTATGGTGCACACATAAGAAATGTAAACTTAGAAAGCATGGTATCTACCCCTTAACATAGATAATCTATATAGCTACCCTCCCATTTCCACTATCGATTCCTAAATATCTAAAACAAATTATTACAGGCCGGGAATTATGAATTACACAACCAAAGGAAAAATAAGAAGTTACTTCTATAGGGAGCCTTCAATTAGGCCCAGGTCTTCCAAACCTCAATGCCTTTGGTGTATCATAGCATTTCATAGTCCGGTTGTGTCAAAGTTCCCTAAGGACCTCAAGGGCTCCCGGGCAGTGCTCATACCCAGACATAGCCAAAGAGTTAAACATGTGCAGTGTGGGAAGTGCCAGCCTTGTGTGACAGATTTCAGAGGGCACTCAAAGGGTCCCCAAAGTAGTGCTCACACGAAGAGGGGCTGAACTTAGATTTCTAAGAGTATATGTGAGAGTGATTTTTATTTTTTAAAGGGGTTTACTTAAGAAAATTTTTTGAGAAAGGGTAAGTAAGAAAACAATTTTGAATAAGTAAATAGAAGCTTAACATCACACAAAGGACCAAGGATAGTACAACAATAACAAACATGGGTAATGGGATTTGAGGGACAAATACAGAGCATGTGAGGCAGACATGTAGCAGGCAGGTACACATATATACATACATTCAGAAACTCCTAAGGGTCTAGAGGATTAGGGGTACAGTAAAGTATTAGGTTACATTAACACCTAAAACAGCTAAGACCATAATTAAACGAATTTTCGAGCCATAGGCATGTAAGAAGTAGGTGCTAAGTATACAAAAACATGGTGGTCATAAACAAATAAAGACTATCTTAACATGCAGAAGGGAGTTCAGGATCCTAGATACATGCTGAATAATAAGTAAAAGCAAAGCATGTTGAATTACAACAGTAGCAGAAACATGTTGGTTTGGGGACTAAAATCTAAATTAGAACATACCAATGAAGTGAAGAAAGCAGTAACACAAACAGGAAAGTAGGAGATGCACAATGGTTAGCCTTGGCTTACAGCCAGCTAACTTAGAATAGTAGTAGTTAGCAAAGAAGATAGAGCAGAGAGTCTTTTTAATTGTGAGAGAGAGATTTTGAACAGATTCGTTCGTCTCCGTGTGTTCGTGAAAGACTAGAGTATTTATCATTTTTAAGACGAGTAGTGAAATAAGGTAAGAAGTAATAGTTTAACATAATTATAGAAATAATGTTCAATCAGAATCAATCAAAGACCTAGACTCCCTTTCATTAGGGAGTCATAATTCAAACGGCACAATTAGAGTTAAATAAGTAAAA
Organism: Nicotiana paniculata; assembly: GCA_005239505.1. NCBI lineage: Eukaryota > Viridiplantae > Streptophyta > Magnoliopsida > Solanales > Solanaceae > Nicotiana > Nicotiana paniculata. The sequence goes on from ML334462.1 coordinate 14,676, forward strand.
GAATCAATTATAAAACTAACCTAGGAAGCAGTTAAGTCTAGGTACATAACACATAATTAGGGAGAGTATATGTCAGACAGTCAATAGCATATTCGTGCACATAAATAGGGTATAGTACAATTTAGTTCTGAAAATTAGTCACAAGAATCATAGATGAGATTGAAAATCACAGGGACTCAATGCTAACTAAGAAAAGTATCACACAGACAAGGAAACAATTCGAAAATCAATACAGAGTTACAAGGAAAATACACAAAGTCACATATTCAGGGAAGATGTCACAGGTCTAAGGAGTTTACAAAAAAATCAGTATAAATTATTTTGTGAACAATCAATAAGGCAAACAGTCAGACCAATTAATCGTTAAACAACATGTATTGAAAAAAATCAGAGAAACCCTAAGAAGTATTTGGAGAATTAATAAAAAATCAAAATCCTAACAACAAAATTATGGCAAGAAGTATAGAACTAAGAGAGAACCCAGAAGAATATATAGATAAATAATATGGACATAAACCCTAAAAATTAGGGTTTCATCATAATACTTAAGAGTAAAAGAGGAGATTTAAGCAGCACGTTTAAAAAACATACTGGAAATCAATATTAATACTAAAATCAGAAGATCAAACGTTTAAAAAGGGGTCAAGAAACCCTAGTTCTCAAAATTGCATAATCGCTTCAAAAGTATTGGAGCTTTAAGAGAAAAATGGGTGAAAAACTCAGGATGAACATAGATCTGTCATAGATCTAAGAATATCGAAAGATCTTAGAACTAGGTAGAGAAAACCCAAAAAGAGAATAGAGACTTAGATATTACCGGCGTTTGGCCGGAAAATGCAAGGACCTCACTCGAATGGCCATAGAAAACTGAAAAATATGGCATGAGACCAAAGATGGGAGTGTACTGCCTCAGGGTCACTAGAAATCCTCCATCGGTGACGCAGACATGAAAGGCGGAGCCATTGGGCGGAGGAGAGGTGAGAACCTCATAGTTTCCGGCAAGAGAGGTGGCCGGAGAAGGAGAGGAAGAGCTCGAAGAAGGGGAAAGGTTCTAGAGAGAGTCTCAGAGGGAGAGAGAGAGACGGTTGAGTTACGAATGAGAGGGGGGGGGTGAATGGAGGGGGTAGTCGNTGGTCCTTTGATCAGAAATGGTCTCCGGTCCATATTAAAAATGGGATTGGGTTGGGTGGCTCTAAGTAGACTGGACCTGGTATTTGGGATGACTTAATTGGGGTTGGGGTCCGGTTGGATTTCGGCTAGAATTTCAATAGAGAGTGGCTAACTATTAAATACCCAATTATAATTACCTAAAATAATTTATAAAATAGCTGATAATTGAAAAAAAACATGTTGCTTAGTAAATTAAATTACATGATTAATAAGTATTAAATAATGCAAACGGCTAATTATTGGATAAAAAATAGCATAAAACATATGATTAGGCTATAATTGCAAAGTTATTACAATTATAGCCAAAGAGTGTCAATTTGGCTAATTGCGAAATAATTTTATTTTAATAGGATTAAAAATAATATTTCAAGTCAAGAAATGTTTTTGAAATCATTTGTTATACAATTTACAATTAATTATTAGAAATGAAATACTGAATAAATTAATAAAAATATAAGAAAATTACGGAAGAATACCAATTGTTATGAAAACATGTTTTTGTAGGTATATATGTAATTTTAAAATAATTTTGAGGAAAAATTGGGTATCAACAATTGCCCCTCTTTACCCGGGAAGGATGAAAGAGTTGTCGGGTAAAGATATGATGGCCAATTTTGACCGAGAGAAACGGTTTGAAGAGATTTAGGTTGCACCATGGCTTCTAAGTTGCCTATATATCCCTGGTTTTACAGGAATCAGGCCGTATGTAGTTCAGGAGCCATCGGCGAAGTATAGCGATGAAGTTTCACAAGGACGGACGCAAAGTGCAGGGTTGGTTGGTCATGGGCTTATGGGATAGTTGGGAGAACTGGAGCGGAACCGCTCCTGACTGGATGGATGTTGCTAGCCGGATTACCTGCAAATGAATAACAAAAATATATCGTATGTAATTTAAACTTGATGCAAATTCCCGTTGGACCATTAATGTTGTCTTCGGACAGTTGAGGATGACATCCTAGGCCATGAATTGCTTGATGCGGGATTCGCGGGCTATGAAATGAGGTTCTCGGGCCATTAAGATGGTGCCTCCGAACCATGATGCCTTTGAATAATGATATGCAGATTGATAAAAGAGATCCTTAGGCCATGACATAGAGTTCTCGGGCCATGAAGATGGTTTCTCCGAACGATGACGCCTTTGGATATGTTGGCGATATTTCATCCCATGAAGATGCAATAGTATGATGTTGACAAGACAGAGCTTAGTCTTGCAAATTAAAGGGGTAGATCTTAGCCTAAAAGGAAAGCGCAGTAAATAATGCTAGAGGCAATGATTGGTTTGGAAAGTAAATGGCAGGCAATGCTTAGCCTCGGAAGGCAGAAAATGTAGCCTTATGCAATATGCAGATGCAGATGGAGGTAGCATTTAATCTCGAAAGGCAGAAGGGTATCCTTATGCAATATGCGGATTCAGATGGAGGTAGCATTTAACCTCGGAAGGTAGAAAGGTATGCTTATGCAATATGTGAATGCAGATGGAGGTAGCGTTTAACATCAGAAGGCAGAAAGGTAGCCTTATGCAATATGCGAATGCAGGTGGAGGTAGCATTTAACCTCGTAAGGCATAAATGTAGCCTTATGCAATATGCGAATGCAGATGGAGGTAGCGTTTAACCTCAAAAGGCAGAAAGGTAGCCTTATGCAATATGCGACTGCAGATGGAGGTAGCGTTTAACCTCGGAAAGCAGAAAGGTAGTGTTATGCTATATGTAAATGCAGATGGAAGTAGAATTTAACCTCGGAAGGAAGAAAGGTAGCCTTATGTAATATGTAAGTAAGGACGACAAAAATTTTTAGTTGGTGTTAAATCGCGATAGAGCATTCTGATAATGAAGCATTGTTTCTGCTGATAATAAGTGTTGGCCTGACGAGTTTGAGGAACGATGTCTGTCCTTGGAGCGGTTAATATATTTAGGGCTTTTTTGCAATTTTGTGCCTGCATCCAAAGAATGATCGTGAGTTTTCTAATGGGGAAAGGTTAGTTCGCAGTCCTGCTGGCCATACTTGGCTTGTTTGCTTGATCATGATAATACTGTCTGTGTCATTGGGGTAGCGTTTTCTAAACAAGATGTCTCAAAAATAAATATGCATGATTTTGTAAAAGTATAATGTATAATCTAAAATATTTTTAGATGAAACAACGACATGACACGGCCCGAGACATTGCAACCTCTATGCTGCGGAATTTTGAGGGTCCTCCTCAAAAAATTTTCCCAGTTTGCTAGGTGGATGCCTCTGACTGCTGCTCGTGCGGCGATTGGATGAACTCGCTTCAGAATTTTGAGGGTCCTCAAAATTCTGTCCTAGTTTTGAATTGCGGGGTAAAAATAGATTTTTATTGAATTGTGACCGAACCCGTTGAAGGTGCCCCTGTTGATGTGCGGATAGTGGTGTGGTAAACTAATAAAGCGAATGATAACTTTTCATGCCATTTATTTTTCCTTTCTATCATCTTTCTTAGTATCTTCTTGATGTTTTCTGAATCTCCCAGGTTGATTCTTTCAGTCTCGTCCAGGTTGGACTTAGGTCTGTTCTCAAAGTTCTCAACTTCTTTGACAATCTCGTCAGGTATATCATCTTCCTCTGAATCAATGTTCGTTTGCTGTGTTGTCTCGTTGCATGTCAAAGTCATTGGTTCATCAAGACATGTAATAGTAATGATGTATACGTAAAGCAATTAGAGAAAAATGATAGCAATAAATATTGATTCATAAGATAAATTTAGAATATGCTTTGATAGATGGAATAACTGTTTTGTACATTGAAGATCTTTATTGCAGAAATTGAAAAATGCAGGAAAAGGAAAATCATTTAGTAAATTAAACAGTGAATAATGCTTGTTTTAGCCTTGCTACCCCGAGGATCGTCGGGATTTGGTTGTCCTGATAGACCAGTTCTTAAGATATGCCCCTTTAATTAGAGTCTGTATGGAAGGGCCTTCCTCCCCTCCCCCTTGAGAACAACACAACAACCCATACCATTATCTTTTAGGAACAAAATCCTCATTGCCGCAAGTGCTTCTTCCTCGCCTGAACCGTAAATAGAGTCGGCATTCTTGATAGTCTGCTCAAGATGAGGTATCGGCTGCTCCAAAGGGTAATTTGGACCGTGCCAAGGTGGAAACCAGTCGTTGAATTCTTGTCAAGTGTACTCGTACCCCACACCGAAAGTGGTGCAATGATCTTTGAGCTTTATGGGCATCGTCATCCTTTGGAGGTTCTTACCGAGCCCTTTGCCTGGATCATATCCTCTCCAGTTCAGGATGCTCTCAATCTTGTTGTCCCACCACTTGTCCTTGTCTATAGCCTTGACCCGTATAATGTGGTGGTAAGTTCCTCCACCTATCTTCCCTTTTCCGTCAATCACCGGAATAGTTTGGCTACTATAAATGGGGTTGCTACCGTCACAATGAATAATCACCTCTTGGTGGTTCCACTCGCATTTTAGCTCCAGATGTAGTGTTGATGCTACGGCCCCAACACTGTGAATCCAGGGTCGTCCCAACAACAAGTTGTAGGATGCTGGAACATCTATCACCTGGAAATCCATTACGAACCAAGTCGGTCCCATCTGTAGACATAGACTGATCTCCCTCATTGTGGACCTCTGAGAACCGTTAAAGGCTTTCACATTGATCTCCCCATCCCTTATATCATGTAGCCCTTTACCCAATTTCTTGAGTGTTATCAAGGAACAGATGTTAAGACTGGAACCTCCATCGATCAAGATTCTTGTGATGAAATAATCTTCGCATTGCACGGTGATGTGCAGTGCTTTGTTGTTCCCCAATCCTTCAGGTGGTAGATCGTCCTCATGAAAAGTGATTTTATGACTCTCTAGTACCTGGCCTACCATATTGGCCATTTCCCCACTAGTGATGTTGTTTTGCACATATGCTTCACTCAACACTTTCAACAAAGCATTTTTGTGCGTTTCGAAATTCTGCAGCAGAGAGAGGATGGATATTTGTGCCGGTGTCTTGTTCAGCTGGCCGATGCTGAATACTCCTTATCATGTACCGTCCTCCAAAGATCATTAGGACCGGTTCCGATAAGGGGAGGCCAGTTGGCCACCTGCTTGCTTGACTCGGCCAGATGCTCAGGGGTGTAGATCCTACCAGTTCTCGGCATACCCTGTGGTGCGACAGCTTCCTCAGACCTGACCTTGCCTTTCCTTCTCGCCTCGGCTGTGTAGTCCTAAGGGATAGCGTTTGAATAGAAGGGTGGTGTGGTTGACACTGCCACTGGAATTGGTGCAGCCATCTTTACTTCAAATCGAATGGTGCCGGTGCATTTGCTAGAGACACAAACTCAACTTCAATTGGCACTGGTGACTTCGCAGGTGCTGCTGCTTCAAACTCAAATGGTATAGACATATTCACCTCAGTGTCCTCAAATGGTTGAATCTGGACTATGATCGGTTTGAGAGTGACAACGGGTTTCTTTGGGTCATCGCCTTCTACGATCAACCCGATTGACCCCTCGGGATCCCAATCATCTTCTATTTCAATCATATGGATAAATCTACCTTATGGTCTGGCAGAGGATTATCGCGAACGTTTAGAGCGGGGTCTTTTGCCACAATAATCTTTTTGTCAATGAGAGCATGTATTTTGTCCTTCAGAGAACGGCATTCTTCGATGGTGTGTACTTTCATGCCGGAATGGTATGCACATGATTTTTTTGGGTTAGCCCACTGAGAAGGGTTCTCAGGGGTGGAAGCAGGGATAGGTATGACATAACTAACAACTTTGAGTTTTTCATACAGCTGGTCAATAGGATCGGCTATGGCGGTGTATTGCTTTGGAGAGCGGCAATAAAAAATTGGGACGAGGTCTAGGGAAGTTTTGGCGTGCAGGGGGTGATTGGTAATGGGATGGCTAGGAATTATAAGTGTGGTGGACAGGAGCGGGTCTTGGATATTTGGGCGAAGAAGGTTGATATGTGGGTGGTGGAGCTAGGTAGGAAGGTGGTGGAGTTAGGTAATTTGGTGAGGGTGCTTGGTAATTTGGGGTTGGATGATATGTGAGTGGAGGTGTCGGATAGGTTTGGTATTTTAGCGGGGACTTGGTTCTTTATTCAACCATTACGGCTCCCATATCTCTCTTCTTAGGCACACAACCGGACTGTAGAGCTTTGTTTGTGGCTTGCAAGGCATCAAAATTGGTAACCATACCATTTTTAATACCTTCTTCAATCCGCTCACCTAATTTGATGATGTCAGAGAACTTGTGGCCCTCAACCATCATTAACCGTTCATAATACTGGAGGTCCTGAGCCCTGACAAAGAACTTGTTCAACTATTCTTCCTCTAGAGAAGGTCTGACTTCAGCGGCTTTGGACCTCCAGCGAGTAGCATACTCGTGAAAGGTTTCGGTAGGTTTCTTCTTCAAATTTTTAATGTAGAATACATCCGGTGCGTTCTCTGTGTTGAATCTAAACCTGTCCATGAAATATGACGCCATGCTTACCCAGTTTAACCATTTCTTGGGGTCTTGGCTAATGTACCAAGACAGTGCGTCTCCTTTCAAACTCCTCATGAACAGCTTCATGCAGATTCTTTCATCCTTTCCTACGCCAACCAATTTGTCGCAATAGGTCCTCAGATGGACTCTCGGATCACCGGTACCGTCAAACATTTCAAACATTGGAGGTTTGTAACCCTCGGGCAGTTTGACATCAAGTTGCATACAAAGGTCTTCATAATTCAACCCTTCGATCCCCTTGGTTCCTTCAACACCCTGGACTCCGCTGGTCAGTTTCCTAAGCTCCTCGGCCAGGTTCATGATAAGTAGATCCTTTTCGTTAGACTCAGATTCCTGTGGGATAGGCAGAGTGGAGTGGATCATGGTTTTCACATAGATGGAATTGTTATAGGCGTGGAAATGGTCTTTTGTGGGGTTTTGAGGTTCTGGGATGAGTAGTGGAGTGTTATTTGAGGTGTGGCAAGCATTGCACTGCGTTAGGAGAGTTTGGTTCTTTGGGGGAGTGGTGTGATGGTGAGGTGCAGGATGATTTTGCTGTCTTGGGATATTTTTTGGAGGTGCGGGGTTTTGAGCATTTTGAAGGTTGATGTCAGGGACGTAGAGGGAAAATTTCAAATTGGCTAGATTCCGGACTTGAACGAGTTCTTCCTGAAACATCAACAATTTCTGTTAAAGTGGTGACATGTTCTCATGCAGGACCTGAATACCTCGGCCATCAGTGGCCTCCACCTGTTCAATCAAATTCTCCTTACTGATGCCGCTGGACTCTTCCATCTTACTTTTTCCTTTGTCTTTGACCTTAGGAAGACTAGGGGGAGAAGTAGCTGGAGGGCCTTTGGATCAGGTGTGATAGGCTGATGAAACCAGAACGCACGAACTAACCTTTGGGGAGGGGAGTAAGAAAAAGGAAATAAAAACAAAAGTTAACCAAGTCAGTGAGGAGCATGAAAAGAGTATTGCAGTGTTTAAACACATAATGCAGAAATGAAAGTGTGTCCTAAGTTGGGAACCTCTTTTTGCTTGAGGTAGGCCTAGCGACAAATTTATTTGGAGAACTTAAAATTCTAAATGCCTCATTTTATTAATAAGAAAAACAAACAAATCCCAAAACGATAGACGAAAAAATAAAAGTCACTAATGGCCATTGGCCTTATTACATTGATAGAAAAATAAATACATTGCTATCTACTTGGTCCCAGAAGGTCCTTCCTAGATTCAGTATTCTTGCTTCCTTCGAGCAGCTTTCCCAGCTTGCGAAGTCCCAGCAATAGGTAAGTTCTTGCTAGTTATCCCCCTGCGGCTCCCTCAGCCTTTTGACAATCTTCAACTCTTTTGATGAACTTTTCTTCCAAATCGATTATGCCTCGTTCCAAGTACCCCAGCCTCTTGTTGGCACTGATAGCCATGTACTTCCATTCCTCGATCAGTCTTTTGTTGGACTCCTGTATCTTATGGTGATCATCCTCATTTTCCCATATCCTTTTGTGCAGCTGGTTGAACTTGACTTGCGCTTCATCTCTTTCATCTATAACCCCGTGACCTCGGACGTACCCCGGCTTGCTCTGACCATCAAGATCCTCTTCTAACCAACCAAGATAGAAAGGGGTATAACCTGCGTGATACCTGTCTGGCTCGATGGTGTCTTTCTTATGTATAACCTTGCAGTACCACATGTGCTTAGCTTGGCACTCATGTGGACTGTCATTATTTTGAAAGTCAGCTCGAAGATGGCTCATCTTTTTGACCCTAGGAATGACTTGGTTCCTTCCTGCTTGCCTCATAACTCGAAGAGGGATGTAAGGATATGTCCCCTTTTAGACCAATCAGTATCAGAAATGATGCGTCTCGGGATCGAATGATGAACTCGTCTGTTGGAGACCATTCAAACATCCATTGAATCTGTCCTTCACTCAGGTTGTCAAAAAGCTAAACCCATCCTTCAGCATTTTAAGGCTGCGCGAACATGTCAGGGATATAGTTCATTCGCTTCGGGTGATGGAATACGATGTGGTCATCCCACATTCGGCGGTGAATGTCCTGTCGATATTCGCCTTTTTGGATATGGTCCATGAGCCAGAGTTGAAGTAATAAATTGCAACCTTCGAAGTGCTTTGCTCCTTGTTGACACCTTCTAAGGCCCGATATATGTCTGCAACGGTCATGGGCATAATGCTGAAATATTTCCCATTTACCCCTTCCATCATGGTCTTAGTTACCATGGCTAGCCTTGTATGGATCCTTTCCTTCTTCTTCGGGAACACGATCAAAACTAAAAAGCAAACCATAAACACGAACACTCGGCAATGGACGTGTCACAGAGAGGTGATAGAAAACTCGTCATGGTAGGTACGGTATGATTTGCTGTAGCCATACCTTTCGTACAAGTAGTCAAAATGAAATGTACGAATCCTCCAACTTACCAATTTCGCATCCTTTTTCAGACCCATCATTTTGAGGAAAGTTTTTCTTGTGCGGTTCTCAGGCATCAACAAACCCGGAGTTTCCCATACTAGGTTAGCCAGCCCTCCGATCTCCTCTATCAACGGCGCTATTTCGATGTTCCCAAAGCAGAACACGGACCTTTCACGATCCCAGAATAGGGTAGCAGCTTCTACTATCATTTTGTTAGGCTGGATTTCCAAAAGATATAGTAGATTACCCAAGTGTTTCCTGATGATAACTTTGTCGCTAGAGTGCAGATCCTCCCACCAACTCAACAGTTTTGGGTGGATTTTTGAGACCATGCCGAATCTGGGGACTTCGTGCCTCATTTTTGTTTTTTGCAAAACAAATAGGGTTACGCCTTTACCCCCACCGGACTCGACTCTTTATCGTCAATAATTAGCAAGAAGCATTTAGTTCTCCAAATAAATGCACAGAACATGAGGGCGTCCGTTTGGGTTTAGGGAAACCCGATGGACTTTTGGATAAGGCTATCTTAAAAGCTATCGTGCGGACGACACTTTAGCTTGACTAGGTTTGACCATGATGCATGCAATAGTGCAACCGAGTAAGGTTACTATGGGGTTTTAGACTGGTACCCTTGAGCGGACAACTCAAGGGGGAAAGGCACGGAACCGTTGACTGCACCGCTAATCGATTAGTTTTACCGTAAATAAGCCTTTCCGAATTTAGTGGGTGATAATATAGGAATGGCGCAACCACTCATCAAGCGTTGCAATAGTATTTTGTTTGGCACGAGTGGAATATTAATGTTGAGCATGATTTATGCAATAAGTATTATAACAAGTTGTCACGTATTTGCACCTTAAAGAAAGCACTAAAAATGGTAGTAATGATTTAAAGAAGTTACAAAAGGAAACAAAGAGACATGTCAGTTTTGTTTTCGAAGAAAAGTAAATACCCAAAGTAAGCAATTAATTGCATGTTAAGGGAATAGAAAAGGGTGCAAGTATTTAAAATAAAGGCATAAATTCACGAAAAAATTTGAAATGGTAAAAGCCTAGATATCCCCAGCAGATTCGCCATTCTGTCGCGCCCCCTTTTTTCCTCCTCGGAGTATCGCGTTTATGACATTGGTGGGGACAACTCTTTCCCTTTGGGAAAGGGTTTGCATATTTTGAAGAGTCTCCACGTAACGATTTTAACAGTACTTTGGGGCACCTAAGGGATTCAATTATAACTACGTTGCTAACCAGAGATTTGGGTAAGGGCTTGAAATTATCCTAAGGGGAAGATGTTAGGCACCCCTCAGGATCCACAAGTGTTGTTCCCGGCCAAATGGTTTCGTGAATTTGTACAACTAGGAAATAAAAAGTAAAGGCTCAAATAAGAGGGGATTTACATCTTAAGCATGCAGATTTTTAGAAAACACTAGCGTATCAGGTGTCCTAGGTTTATAATAATATGGATCACATCAATTTAATACGCGGTAATCACTCCTCGAAGAGGGGCTACACATGGTATTAGCGCACCGGTCATCATATCCATATTCTACCCTTCCCACCCCGTGAAGGTAATTAAAGTGTTTGTTGGTAACGGATTCTATTGAGTGCTATTACCCGTCCCATCCTATTAGTCTTGGAGGAGGCTAGGATTACTCTCCTAAAAGGAAGTACTAGGTTGACCCCTAGGTTTCAAGGACAATATTCTAAGCGACAAACAATGAAAATTAGGACTTCAGATAAGGGAAAACAAATAAGAGCAGATACGAGGCCCATGTATTCCTCCACAGATTATGCACATGATTAGCACGACTCAAACACATGTAAGGCTTTATTAACTTCAGAACCTAAGGCATGATATCTAGATTAGAATGCAATAGTGAGGCAGCTCTATTACTGATTTCAGAAGATGAATTTTATTAGTTTTTACTGATTATAACCATTAATAGTCAAGAAGCAGGTATAAGGAGTATGCTTCTAGTTTTAATAGATTTAACACCTAAAGCTTGCTTAAGCATATGACAATACTCAGTAATTATCCAGATTATTAAGGAAACTATTGCAAGTTAGTTTGCCTAAACGTGCTGCACTTAGGTGTTGCAAAATACAGAACAATTACCAGTTGTTTGGAAACATGGTGGAATTATTTTTAGGGGGCCTTTTTCATGCAGTCAGTAGTTAAACTAGGTGTTGAATGAGGTCCTAAGACATGATATCTAATATGCACACATGCGGATGCAGAATGGGTGATATGCAGAATTCCTAGGCATGATTTCTAAACGCATGAAGTCACAATATTTGAACATGTTATGCAGCAAGTATGAGGATGACTATTTTTTAGCGCATTATTATCCTAAGCATGATTCCTAGGTGTACCACGACATTACATCGATATTAGAACTGGTTAACATGAATGACATGTATATATTAACATTTAATCCTAGAGCATGATTTCAATATGATAATTCCATAATAGGATGCTGAAACAGTAAACATGGACCTAAGGAACATGATATCTAATGCATGATATGCTCACATACAATCAGCCCTAGGCATGAATTTCTAGTGCACACGTATGAAATGTAAACTTAGAAAGCATGGTATCTACCCCTTAACATGGATAATCTATATAACTACCCTCCCATTTCCACTATCCATTCCTAAATATCTTTTTTCAAATTATTACAGGCCGGGAATTATGAATTACACAACCACAGGAAAAATAAGAAGTTACTTCTACAGACAGCCTTTAATTAGGTCCAGATCATCCAAACCTAAATGCCTTTGGTGTTTCATACCCTTTCATAGTCCAGGTGTTTCAAAGTTCCCTAAGAACCTCAAGGGCTCCCGGGCAGTGCTCACACCCAGACATAGCCAAAGAGTTAAACATGTGCAGTGTGGGAAGTGCCAGCCTTGTGTATCACAGTTCAGAGGGCACTCAAAGGGTCCCCAAATCACTACTCACACGAAGGGGGGGATGAACTTAGACTTCTAAGAGTACATGTGAGAGTGATTTTTATTTTTTAAAAGGGTTTAATTAAGAAACAATTTTGAGAAAGTGTAAGTAAGAAAACAGTTTTGAAGAAGTAAATAGAAGCTTAACATCACAAAAAGGACCAAGGATAGTCCAACAATCACAAACAGGGTTAATAGGATTTTAGGGACAAATACACAACATGTGAGGGCAGACATGTAGCAGGCAGGTACACATATAGACATATAATTAGAAACTCTTAAGGGTCTAGAGGATAAGGGGTACAGTAAAGATTAGGTTAGATTAACACCTAAAACAGCTAAGACCATAATTAAACTAATGTACCAGTCATAGGCATGTAAGAAAAAAGTGCTAAATATACAAAAACATGCTGATCATAAACAGATAAAGCCTAACTTAACATGCAGAGGGGAGTTCAGGATCCTAGATACATGTTGAATAATAATTAAAAGCAAAGCATGCTGAATTACAACAGTAGCAGAAACATGTTGGTTTAGTGACTGAAATATAAATTAGAACATACCAGTGAAGTGAAGAAAGTAGTAACACAAACAGGAAAGTAGGAGATGCACAATGCTTAGCCTTCGCTTGCAGCCGACTAACTTAGAATAGTATTAGTTAGCACAGAAGAGAGAGCAATGACTTTTTAATTGTGTTAGAGAGATTTTGAACAGATTCGTTCGTCTTCATTTGTTCGTGAAAGACTAGAGTATTATAGTTTCTAAAACAAGTAGTGAAATAAGGTAAGGAGTAATAGTTTAACATAATTATAGAAAGAATGTTCAATCAGAATCATTCAGAGACCTGGACTCCGTTTCATTAGGGAGTCATAATTCAAACGGCACAATTAGAGTTAAGTAAGGAAAAGAATGAACTATAAAACTAACCTTTACTATAAAAGGAGGAGTAAGGTATATAGCAAGCAATTAAGTATAGGTACATGACACATAATTAGGGAGAGTATATGTTAGACAATCAGCAGCATCTTCGTGCACATAAATAAGGTATAGTACAATTTAGTTCTGAAAATTAGTCACAAGAATTACGGATTGGGATTGAAAATCACAGGGACTCAATGCTAACTGAGGAAAGTATCACACAGACAATGAAACAATTTGAAAATCAATACAGAGTTACAAGGAAAATACATAAAGTCACATATTCATGGAAGATATCACAGGTCTAAGGAGTTTACACAAAAATCAGTATAAATTATTGTGTGAACAATCAATAAGGCAAACAGTCAGACCTATTAATCATTAAACAACATGTATTGAATAAAATTAGAGAAACCCTAAGCAAGTATTTGGAGAAATAATAGAAAATCGAAACTCTAACAACAAAATTACGGCAAAAAGTATAGAACTCAGAGAGAATCTAGAAGAACATATAGATAAATTATACGGACATAAACCCTAAAAATTAGGGTTTGAAGAGATTTAAGCAGAACGTTCAAAAAACATACTGGAAATCAATATTGATACTAAAATCAGAAGATCAAACATTTAAAAAAGGGTCAAGAAACCCTAGTTCTAAAAAATGCAGAATCGTTTGAAAAGCATTGGGGCTATAAGAGAAAAATGGGTGAAAACCTCAAGATGAACATAGATCTGTCATAGATCTAAGAAGATCGGAAGATCATAGAACTAGGGTTTCATGAGAAAACCCAAAAAGAGAAGAGAGACCTAGATATTACCAGCGTTTGTCCGAAAAATGCAAGGACCTCAATCGAATGGCCATAGGAGGCCAGAAAACATGGCATGAGACCACATATGGGAGTGTAATACCTCATGGTCGCTTGAAATCCTCCATCGGTGAAACAGACATGAAAGGCGGAGCCATTGGGTCGAGGAGAGGTGAGAACCTCATAGTTTCTGGAAAGGGAGGTGGCCGGAGAAGGAGAGGCAGAGCTCGATGAAGAGGGGAAGGTTCTAGAGAAAGTCTCTGAGAGATAGACGGTTGAGTTACGAATGGCGGGGGGAGTGAATGGAGGAGGGTAATCGTCTAGGGTCTTAATTTGTCAAGGACTAATCTGGTCCGTTGATAAGAAATGATCAACGGTCCATATTAAAAATGGGATTGGGTCGGGTGGCTCTAAGTACACTGGGCCTGGTATTTGGGCTGACTTAATTGGGATTGGGGTCCGGTTGGATTTAGGCTAGAAATTAAATAGAGAGTGGCTAACTATTAAATACCCAATTAAAATTAACTAAAATATTTTATAAAATAGCTGATAATTGCAAAAATTGAAATTGATGCTTAGTAAATTAAATTACATGATTAATAAGTATTAAAGAATGAAAATGACTAATTATTGGATAAAAAATAGTATAAAATATATGATTAGGCTATAATTGTAAAGTTATTATAATTATAGCCAAAGAGTGCCAATTTGGCTGATTGTGAAATATTTGGTTTTAATAGGATTAAAAATAATATATTAATTCAAGAAATGTTTTTGAAATCATTTTTAATGCAATTTATAATTAATTATTAGAAATAAAATATTGAATAAATTAATAAAAATATGGGAAAGTTACGGAAGAATACCAATTGTTATGAAAACATGTTTTTGAAGTTATATATGCAATTTTAAAATAGTTTTGAGGAAAAATTAGGTATCAAAAATAGCCTGAATGAACTCAAAGGAATCGAAGACTAGTAGCATTTAGAAGTAAAGTGAGGGTGTGATTGTGATAGATAAAGGATGACATTTGGGCCTTCAATTGAGTAATAACTTGAAGATGATTTCATGAATTGTAAGGGGTCAAAATATCATATATATAAGATGATTCCTATTGGGATGCCATAAAGTACGATTATGGAAGTGTGGTATCACCCCTAGGTGGATCAATCTAATTACTCCAGATGTCCCCGATGAGACGCGAGCCCTAGCGGCGGTGTTACATGAGAGATCAAGTTATCAGTGGTAGATGACGAATCAAAATTAATTAAGGTGAATCAACAATAGATAGATAAAATTTCAACAGTATGAGATAAGATTAGACCATCAGTCTTAAGGATAAGCAATGAGAGTAACCTGGAGTTCGTTGCAGACCTCTGTAACGATAAATCGAAGTAAGAGTTATGGTATTGTATGACCTACCTTTATTTAGTAAAGTCATACGGATAGATAAATGGATCTATGAAATAAGGTATAGCAGTATTCGTAAATTCGACAAAATACCAGACGAAGAACTTCAATAATAGCTAAAAATTGAAGGAAAAACAGAAAGAACGAAGAGACGCATAAGCGCACTTACAAGGTCAGAGTCGTACAAGTTGCATGATAGAAGATAGAAACAGTTACGAGACTAAAAGGATTCCGACCATAAGTCGTGGTGTGACGAAGAGGCCTAGAGTGGGGAATGTCGTGGCCTTTGGATTTATTCATAGAACAGTGCCTAGATGGCAAGGAGAGTAATAAAGTATTCGGGAGATGTAGGCTATGAAAATAATAAGTGCACCAGTCAACATTCGAGGACGAATGTTCCAAGGGGGTGAATGATGTTACAACCCATATTATTTTTATAGGTGAAAGTGCGTCATAAATAAATAAATTGATGAAAGCTCGGAAATAAGGTGTTACATCCCGCATTTTTGTACGTTAAAGTTTCATTGTAGGTTAATCGACATAAGCTCGGGAATGAGATTATTTTGGGATAAAATACGGCCCGATCTAAAATACCCGATATTTATGGACTAGTACCATGCAGGGTATTACATGACCATGATAGTAAGGTGTATAAGGTACGCTAAAAGTGAGTAGTATTTTAAGTAAGTTGAGTTAATTCTTAATTATGTGGGTAATTGGTAAATTATTGGGTAATGGTATAGTACCTAATTAATTGGGGATATATTGGATAAGTATTAAAGAGCATGAGGTGGCATCCCCCATGCAAACCAAGTGACTCGCAACTTAAAATGGAAGGTGGCTTTCTTAAAGGTCATACACATGACACTTATGTGGGTATATAAAAAGTTTGGCATCTTGGGCTTCTTTAGCCTTAAAATAATCAAGGTAAGCTTATCACTTTCTTCAGAAACTCAAACATTTGGAAGAACGAAAGTCAATCTCACTCAAACAAGAACAAACATTAATCTTGAAACTGTCGTGCCCCCTTTTTCCTCTCCTTTCGGATTAGACAGTGTTTTTGACATTATTGGGTAAAATCATTTCCTTTTGGGAAAAGGGATGTAAGGAATTTGGAGAGTCGCCACCTAAGGAATTAAGGTGAGTTAGGGCACCTATTATGGGTCATATATAAAACTAGTTATACTACTAGAGATTGGGTAAGGGATTGAAGTTACTTCAAGGGGAAAGTGTTAGGCACCCCTCGAAATCCAAAACGGTGGGTCCCGACCAAACTTACTTTGTGAATTAGTCAAGTGAAAATAAGCAGTCTAAGCACACATATGTAAAGGAAATAAGGTTTTAGCAGATAAGCAGTCTAAGCACACATATGTAAATGCAATAAGGTTTTAACAGATAAGCAATCTAAGCACACATATGTAAATGGGATAAAGGGGTCCTAAGTTGTTTATCCTATAGGATCATATCCATGCAATGCCCGGTAATCACTCCTCAATGAGAGGGGCTACATGTTGCATTAGCGCACAAGTCATCATGTCCTTTTACTACCCATTATCCCAGCTCTTAGTGGTTATTAAGCGAGTTTTTAATAGCGAACTTTAAGCGTGTTGGTACCCGTCCCTTCTTTGTGGTCCCGGAGGAGTTTAGGACCTTTAAATCTGGACAGTTCTAGACAACCCCTAAGGTATTTAAAAGGGAAAAATCTAGGCGACAAGCAAATAACAGGTAGGACCAACAAATAAGTGAAAGAGGCAGTTAAAAGGCTCGTGTTTACCTCCACATGTATATGGAAAATAAGTAGCATGTATCAAACACAGATTTAGGTAGTTTTTAGAAAAATCTTAGGACAGGATCTCTAGGGGAGCATTTACATAGAATAGCAATACTGTTTTACAAACACAATGGCAGGGTCCTAACCAGTCTGCCTACTAATTTTAATCATGTAAGATTCAAACAGTTTAACACAATCAAAATGTAGTTTCCAGTTTATATAGAGACTGATTAACTAAGGCTTGCCTAGGCGTGTGACTGTATGCAGTCACAATTATAAGAAGTTAAACAATTTAGAAGTTGTTTAACCTACAAATATGATGTTCTAGGTGACACAGATTTGAAAATGAAAGATTGGTACTAGTTATACTCAGAAAAACATACACATATATGCGAGACTATTTTTATGCCTCTTCAAGATCAGTGACTTATTTTCATTAAACTAGTCGTATTCAAACAAATGCAAACAGAGTTCTTAGAACATGGTATCTAAATGCACACAGGAGTGACACATTTTTTGTTAAAGTTATCATTAACCTAATAGCAGGATTTCTAAGTGAGAATACTTGTGCAACATTAAAGCATGGATTGGCGATATGTGATATGTTGAAGCAGTAGACGTGAAGTCCTAAGAGCAGGATATCTAATGTAGATTTGATATGATTTGAAAGTAAATGAGCATATCATCCCTAGGACATAAATTCTAATGCAAACTCACATAATATAAACCTATAACATGCTTTCTACCCAGTATCATTAACAAGATCATACAGCTACCCTCCCCATATTTCACTAGCCACCCCAATATTTATTTACAAATAATTATTACAGACCAATGAATAAATTACATAAATGAAACATAAATCAAACTATCAAGAGCCTAAAATAGGCCCAAGGCAAAACTGGTAAGGCCAGGCCTTCAATGATCTCAAATGCCAAAGGATTTCATAGCCAGATTTGTGTCCAAGTGTGTCAGAGTTCCCTAAGGACCTCAAGGATCCCGGGCAGTGCTCACACCTAGACTTTTCATAGCAGGGATTAAGTAAGTGCAGTTTGGAAGGGTCAGCCATACTGTGCCAGAGTTGAAAGGGATCTCAAGAGGATCCCAAGACAGTACACAAACTGGAGGGGCAGAACCTAGGGACTTAGGAGTAAAGTCAGAGTGCTTGACATGGTTTTGAAAATGTTTTGACAAGAAAACAATACTGAAATGATTCAATAAACAAAGAAGTTTTCTTAAAATAAGGATTGATTTAATATTAAAGAAGAACAGTATGAAAATACTTTTGAAAATCAACAAAACAGCCTAGTTGGTTGCAGAACAAACAGGATCCAGCATCACTCGAACAACAATCTTTCACATTGGGGTTATGGGAATTGGGGACACATAAAACAAATCAATGTGTATAGTGAAGCATATAACAACAGGGTGCACAAAAGCTTTCCAGGAACTTTATAGGATTAACAAATTGATAGCAAATAGGTGGTAGAGGCATAACACAGCCATGTGGAAAGACATATTAACACTTGACAAGTTAGAACACATGGCCAGAGTTACTTTGTAATGTTAGACAACTTAGCAAAGTAGATTAAGCAAGAACATAAATGAACAAACTAGGCAAGCATCAAAAGTGTTCCTAATTCAAACATGTTGACATACATAACAAGCAGATTGACACATGTGTATAAAGCAGTAGGCGGAATTAGACATACTAATCACAGATTAATCAGAACATGATCCAACCATGCTTAGGTGAAACAACAATTAGGCAGTGTAGTTTAGCCATACTAGTTGCATATTGAACAACAAGATAGTAAGCAGGAACAAAACTGGAAATAAATAAACTAAAGCAGTAATAGAACACACAGATTTTGGACTTTGAAATTGAATTAGGACATACCAGTTAGGGAGAGAAAACACAGAGTATAGAGCAGAAGTTGTGCAATAGCTAGCCTTGTCTTACAGTCGGCTAGAGCAGTGAAAGATGCAAATAATAAGGAATAATAGAGAGAGCTTTTAAGTGTAAGAGAGTTCTTTGAACTAGTGTTCGTTTAGAAGTGAGAATAGATGAGAGTATATATAGAAGCTGAAAGCTGGACAGAATAAGGTAAAGAATCTATTATGTAGCAATTAGGTAAATTTACAGATTCAGTCAAACATAAAATCAGCAAAGACTCCCATGCTCAAGGGGTAGTCAATCAACGTTCAAGAGTAGGAAACTATTTAAGGAAATAAATCAAGTAAGACTTAGGTACGGAGTAGGCAATTAGGGGTAAATGAACATGAGTTTAATTAAGGAAACAACTAGTGAAGAATCAAGAAATATCACGGTTAATGAAACTAAGACAAGAAATAATTAAAAGGTGTAAAAATAGTGAAATAATCAAGAAATCAGCACATAGGTATCACTATAGTAAATCAGTGAATCAAAGACAAAAAAAATAATACTGATTTAAGGAAAATAATATAGATTTCCATGAATAAACAGATAAGCCAAGTATAAACACACAGAATCAGTCAAGAGTCGAATCCGAAATCCTAATAGAGATATACTAGGGTAAAATCAGAAGACATTCAAATTAAACGAAGGAGAAATCGTGCGAATCAAAGAACATAACAAAATCATGTCGCAAGTAACACGGAAAAACTCAGAATCGAAACAAAAATGTCAAAAAAGTGGTGTTTTAGCATAAACTAGTTAGGGTTAAGGAAAAACATAACAAAATGACTCGAAAACACATAAGAACAAGAGATTAAACACTAAAAATGATAAAGCGTTTTTGAATAAAGGCTTTCAAGAAACCTCAGTTTAGGAGACTGACAAGCCACTCGAAAATCAGAAGATTTTCATAAAAACAAGTGAAAATATGTTTGACCCTTCTCAGATCTTTACAGATCTGAGAAGTTCAAACGACGAAATTAAGGGGTTTGAAAAAATAACACAGAAATAAAGACATAGGCTTAGAAATCCATAGGTTTAAGGCAAGAAAGGGCCAAAGGCGTAAGCAGACTAACCCTAGTTCCTTGAGGACCTTAGAGACAGTAGTACCAAGCGTAAGAGAGACCCTTGGAGGTTTGAGGGTTGTGTGAAACCACCATGGATGACGGTGGAGAGTTGCGAGGTGGGAATTAGGGTTGGGTTTAGAGAGAATTTGAGAGGAGGGGAGGTGAGTGACGGCAGGGTGAGAAAGAGGAAATTAGAGGTCTGGGCGCNGGGGGGGGGGGGGGGGGGGGGGGGGGATAGTCTTTAAGTTTAATTATGGCAGGAGTAAGGACGTTGATAAAAAATGATCAACATCTAGAATTTAATAAGATATGGGTTGTACTAGGTATGGGGTATGGATTTACTTTATTGGGCTGATTCATAAGGGTATTTGGGATAGCTAATTAGGCTGAAAGTGAAATAAATAATGACTATTAGTTAAATACCCCAAATAAATTAGTTAAAATAATTTGTAAAATAATTAATAATTATAAAAAAATGAATTTCATGCGTAGAAATGTTTTAAAATGATTATTTAGTATTTAAAAATATAAAATACTAATTTCTCGTAAAGGTAACACGAAAATTATATGCATAGGCTATAATTGCAAAGTTAGTACAATTATAGCCAAAAAGGTGCCAATTTGGCTATTTATGGAATAATTGGACTTCATAAGATCATAAATAGTAAATTAAACCAAAAAAATTTTTTGGAATCATTTGTGATGCGATTTTATGATTATTTATTAGAAATAGAATACTTGGAAAATTAATAAAAATATGAAAAATTATGGAAATATACCAATTGATGCTAATGTATGATTTTGAAGACATATATGCAATTAAAAATTATTTTGGTAAAAATTGGGTATCAACAACTGCCCCTCTTTACCCAGAAAGGATGAAAGAGTTGTCAGGTAAAGATATGATGGCCAATTTTGACCGAGCGAAACAGTTTTGAGAGATTTAGGCTGCACTTTGGCTTCTGAATTGCCTACATATCCCTGGTTTTACAGGAATCAGGTAAGGTGTAGTTTTGGATTCATCGGCAAAATATATTGATGAAGTAATCGCAAGAATGGACACAATGTTTCGGGATAGACGAAGGGTTGGTTATGGTGAGAGGCCAGGTTTTCAGAAAACTGAAGGAACTGCAGAAAGATAGTTGCCGCTGGGATAGCAGTTGCTTGCCGGGTCACCTACAAACGAAGATGCTACAAGCATATATTGTGCCAAAATTTAAACATGATACAGGTTCCTTTTGGAATATGAAAGTCATCTTCGGATGGTTAGGGATGACGTCCTTAGACCATGATGTCCTGGGCCATGAATTGTATAGTGAGAGATTCCCAGGCCATAAAATGATGTTCTCGGGCCATGAGGATGGTGCCTCTAAACTATGATGCCTTTGAATACTCATACGCAAGTCGAGAGAGATCCTCAGGCCATGACATAGTGTGTTCCGGCTATGAGGATGATGCCTCTAGGTTATGACGCCTTTGGATAGGTGGGCAGTATTTCAGCCCATGAGATGCAATAGTATGATGTCAACAAGACAAGGCTTAGTCTTGTGAAGTAGAGGGCACAACGTAGCCCAAAAGAAGAGTAAAGTAGATAATTTCAGAGAGACAATGCTTAGTCTCGGGGAAAGAATGTAAATTAGAGGCAGAGCTTAGCCTCGTGCAGGTATGGAGACAGAGCTTAGTCTCATGCAAATGAAGGCAGAGATTAGTCTTATGTAGATGGAGGCAGAGCTTAGCCTCATGCATGATGCAGAGGTAGAGCTTAACCTCATGAAATATGCCAGACATGGCTTAGTCCCATGAAAATGAAGGCAGAGATTAGCCTTATACAGATAGAGGCAGAGCTTAGCCTCATGCAAATGAAGGCAAAGATTAGCCTGATGCAGGGGAAGGCAGCGACTGTCCTTATGCAGATGAAGGCCGAGATTAGCCTTATGCAGATGAAGGCCGAGATTAGCCTTGTGCAAGTGTGGAGGTAGAGCTTGACCTCATGCAAGATGCAAGACAGGGCTTCGTCCCATGAAGATGAATGCAGAGATTAGCCTTATGCAAATGGAGGCAGGGCTTAGCCTCATGCAGGAGGGAGACCGAGTTTAGTCTCATGCAAGATGCGGGACATGGCTTAGTCCCATGCAAATGAAGGCAGAGATTAGCCTTGTGCGAATGCAAATGCAGAGCTTAGCCTCATGTAGGTATGGAGACAGAGCTTAGTCTCATGCAAGATGCGGGACATGGCTTAGTCCCATGCAAATGAAGGCAGAGATTAGCCTTGTGCGAATGCAAATGCAGAGCTTAGCCTCATGTAGGTATGGAGACAGAGCTTAGTCTCATGCAAGATGTGGGACAGGGCTTAGTCCCATGCAAATGAAGGCAGAGATTAGCCTTGTGCGAATGCAAATGCAGAGCTTAGCCTCATGTAGGTATGGAGACAGAGCTTAGTCTCATGCAAGATGTGGGACAGGGCTTAGTCCCATGCAAATGAAGGCAAAGATTATCCTTATGCAAATGCAGAGGTAGAGCTTAACCTCATGCAAGGTGGCGAAAGAGCTTAGTCTCATGGAAGATGCGGGACAGGGCTTAGTCCCATGCAAATGAAGGTAGATATTAGCCTTATGCAAATGTGGAGGTAGAGCTTAAACTCATGCAAGATGCGGGACATGGCTTAGTCCCATGCAAATGAAGGCAGAGATTAGCCTTATGCAAATGTGGAGGTAGAGCTTAACCTCATGCAAGATGCGGGACATGGCTTAGTCCCATGCAAATGAAGGCAGAGATTAGCCTTATGAAGAAAATGGAATAGATAGCAGATAGTAGCAGAATTTTTTTAGCTGGTAGCAGATTTCAGTATTGCGGTTGTTGCGAAGGTTGCGACTTCGAGGCATGTTTATTCTTTGTTCCTACGTCCAAAAAAAATTGTTAGTTCTGTAAAGGGGAGGTCGGTTCGTGCCTCTGTTGATTCGCGCGACATGCTTTACATGGACTGAAGATCCTGTTAAAATCATCGGGGTAGCGCTGGCTAAACATAGTTATTTTGCAAGAAAACATGCATTGTTTTTCGAAGACATAGTAAAATAATTTTAAGAAATTAAGATGAACCGATGACCGTGATAAAATACAAGACATTGCAACTTCTTTCGCTATGCAAGACACTGTTGTACATGCTGCGATCGTCTAAACTTGCTTTGGAATTTTGAGGGTCCTCATTTCTGCCCCAGTTTCTGATTGCAGGGAAAATAAGATAGTCATTGATTTGTGACCAAACCCATACGGATGCCTACATATCCCCTCTTAAACGGTAATCAGGTCGGGCGTAGTTCAATTTACATTATTTGAGAAAAGCATAAAGAGTTACATATAGTATCGTTTGATTGCATCTGAGTTGATTGATTTTGGCCAGAATTCTCCGTCCATTTGTGCAAGTATAAGAGCTCCTCCTATCAGTACTCTGTGGACCATATATGGACCTTGGCATTGATTTTTTTAGCGACTTCCTCTTTGATTTTCAGCCTCATATCAGGTTTGAATTTCCGGATCTTCTGCTTCACTGGTACCACATTGGATTCACGGGAAATTTGTGAGCCACAATGGATGTCCTCAGTCCAGTAATATCGTCGTACGACCATGCAAATATGTCCTCATATTCCTTCAAGAATTGTGTGTACTCCTCTTTCTTTGACGGCGACAAGTGGATGTTGATGCGAGTTTCCTTGACAGCCTCTGAATCTCCCAGGTTGATTACTTCAGTTTTGTCCAGATTGGACTTAGGCTTCTTTTCAAAGTCTTCTACTTCTCTGACGATTTCCTCGGGTATGGTATCTTCTTCTTCTGAATCATTATCCTTTTGTTGCGTTGTCTCATTTCATGTCACATTATTGGTTCATCAAGACAATAAATTGTAATGATGTATAGATAAAAGTATGAGAGAAAAATGATAATAATAAATACTGATTCATTGAAACATAAAAGCGATTTTCAATAATTTAAACAAATGTTTTGGAATACTAGGGATTTTATTTAAAACTGAAAAATGCGAAAAGGAAATCATTAGCAAATAAAATAAACGGTGATTGTTCAGCCTTGCTACCCCGGGACTCATCGGGCCCTATATGGTCTGACAGTCTAGTTTATGAAGAATGATCCATTGATCACGGCTTGGATGGTAGGGCCTTCCTCCTCCCCCTCCTCCTCGACAATAACACAACAGTCTATATCCTCGTCCTCTAGGAATAAGTTCCTTAAGGCTTCTAACGCTTCCTCCTCCTCTGATCCCCATATGACATCGACTTGCTTGAAAGTCTGTTCCAAGTGCGGTATGGGTTGCTCAAATGGATAGTAAGGACTGCGACATGGTGGTGACCAGTCGTCGTACTCTTTCTTAGTGTACTGATAGCCCAGGCCAAAGGTAGTGCCGTGACGCTTAAGATGTATCAGCTTGAAAATGCCTTGAAGATTCTTATCGAGACCCTTGCCAGGTTTGTATCCGCTCCAATTCACTATGCTTTCAATCTTACTACTCCGCCACTTATCCTTGTCTATTGCATTGACCCCCTCGATGTGGTTGTAAGTTTCTCCACCAAGCCTTCTTCTACCATCAACTACTGGGATAGTCTGGCGGTTGTAGATGGGTTGCTCCCATCTCCATGGATAATTACCTACTTCCACGCCTTGAACTCGGCTAGTCAATTTCTTGAGTTCTTCGGCCAAGTTCGTGATTAGCATATTCTTCTCACTGGATTCCGGTGTGTAAGAAATGGGTTGGGTGGAGTGAATTAGATTCTCCACGTATATGGGGTTGTTCTGGTGGCCTGGTGCTTGAGCATAAAGGTGATCGTTGGTGGAATTTTGTTGTTCAGGAACGATTAGTGGGGTGTTTCGGGGAGTGTGGTAGGTGTATTGTTGGTATTGTGGTGGGATGGTTTTGTTTTGTGGTGGAGTTGTATAGTGGTGAGTTGCAGGAGGATTCTGTTTGTTGGGGGTATTCTGAGGTGGTGGGGGTTTTGAGTGTTCGGGTGGCTGACATCCGGAACACTAAGTGATAAGGACAAGTTCGCTAGGTTTCGAACATGTTCAAGTTCCCCTTAAGTTTCAGTAGCCTTTGTTCAAGTTGCATCACATCATCATTCTGGACACGAGTACCCCGACTGTCAGAAGCTTCTGTATGTTCAACTGGTGTTGTTTTTTCCTTTCTGATGTTATTCAAGTCTTCCATCTTGCCTTTGCCTTTGCCTTTAGGCGGACTAGGAGGAGGACAAGGTGGAGGGCCCTTGGATCTTGTATGATATGCTGATGATGCCAGAATGCACGAACCAACCTTTTGGGGAAGGAGAATAATCAAAATAAATAAAATAAAAACAAAAAGTAACAAGTCAGTGAGGGTTATGATGAAAGTATTTGCAGCATTTAAACACACATTGCAGGAATGTAAATGTGCGTCTTAATTTTGGAGCCTTATTGTGCCCGAGGTAGGCCTAGTGACAAGTTGATTTGGAGAAATTAGATGCCAAAATGCCTCATTTCGTTAATATAGATAGACGAATCCCAAAAACGATATTGAAAATAACAAATAAGTCACTAATGGAATCCGACCTTATTATATTTATGAAAGCAAAAAGGTAAATCTAGTCTATTTGGTCCCAGAAGGACCTTTCCTGGATTAGATATTCTTGATTCCATCGAACAAGTTTCCCAGCTCGCGCAGTCCCAGCAGCAGGTAGACTATAGCCAAGTGTCCTCCTTCATTCGCCTAAGTGTTCTGTCAATCCTCGATCCCTTTGATGACTTTTCCCTCCAATTCCACTATTCCTCGCTCCAGATATTGCAGCTTCCTATTGGGAAGAATAGCCCTCTCCTTCCATTCATCGATCAAGCTCTTGTTGGTCTCATGTATTTCACGGTGCTCATTCTCGGAATCGTGGATCCTTTTGCGCATCCGGCGTGATGGAAAACTCTTCATGATAGGTACGATATGATTTGCTGTAACCGTATCTTTCATATAAGTATTCGAAGGGTATGTAGGATTGTTTCAGACAGTCCGATTCAGCATTTTTCTTCAACCCCATCATTTTCAGAAAGCCTTTGCCCGTGCTGTTCTCAGGTACCAACAACCCAGGGATTTCCCAAACCAGTCCAGCTAGTCCTCTTATTTCTTCTAGGAGCGGTTTCATTTCAATATTCCCAAAGTGGAATACTACTCTTTCATTATCCCAAAACAGAGTAGCGGCCTCAATCAACATATTGTTTGGCTGGATGCCCAAAAGAGACGATAAATTGCCCAGATACTTCTTCACGTGTTTCTTACCACTGGAGGAAAGGTCTTCCCACCAGTCTAGGAGCATTGGTGTGATATTGCTACCTCGTGCCTCAATTCATGGAAGAAAAAAATTGTTAGGCCCTTTCCCTAACCAGACTCGACTACTTATACACTTATGATTAGCATACAGGTATTTAGTTCTCAAAATTAATGCACAGAACGTGATCGTGTCCGTTCGGATTATGAAAACCCCGGTGGACTTTTGGATAAGGCTGTCTTAAAGGGTTATTGTGCGGACGACACATTAACCCAACTAGGTTTGACCATGATGCATGCACAATATAACAAGAGTAAGGTTTCTTTGGGGGTTTAGATCGTACCCTCGAGCGGACAAATCAAAGGGGAAAGGCACGGAAGCATCGACTGCACCTCTGATCGACTGGTTTAACCGCAAATAAGCCTTTCCGAATATAGGGGTGATATAAATGGGAAGAGCGCAACCACTCATCAAGCATTGCTATATGGTTTGTTTAGGAACGAGTGGAGTATGATGTTGAGCATGATTATGCAGCAATAAATAAGGAATAAACAACATATTGTCATGTATTTGCACATTTTCAATGCGATAAATACAAAAGTTATAATTGAAAGCGGTTACAGAAGAACTCAAAGAAACATGTCAGTTTCATTTTGAGAAAACAAAATAATTGGGAGAGTAAACAATTAATTGCATATAAAGGGGAAAGGGAAAGGGTGCAGGTATTAACAGAGTAAGGAAAAATTCACAAAGCGGTTTGTAATGGTAAAAGCCTAGAATCCCCAGCAGAGTCGCCATGCTGTCGCGCCCCCTTTTCCTCTCCTTTCAGATTAGTCAGAGTTTTTGACATTATAGGGACAACTCATTTCCTTTTGGGAAACGGGATGTAAGGAATTTGAAGAGTCGCCACCTAACGAATTAGGTGCGTTAGGGCACCTATTACGGGTCATTTATAAAACTAGTTACACTACAAGAGATAGGGTAAGGGCTTGACATTACATCAAGCGGAAGGTGTTAGGCACCCCTCGAAATCCAAAACGGTGGGTCCCGACCAAACTTACTTTGTGAATTAGTCAAGTGCAAATAAGCAGTCGAAGCACACATATGTGAAGGAAATAAGGTTTTAATAGATAAGCAGTCTAAGCACACATATGTAAATGGAATAAGGTTTTAACAGATAAGCAGTCTAAGCACACATATGTAGATGGGATAAAGGGGTCCTAAGTTGTTTATCCTATAGGATCATATCCATGCAATGCCCGATAATCACTTCTCAATGAGAGGGGCTACACGTTGCTTTAGCGCACAGGTCATCATATCATTTTACTACCCATTATCCCCGCCCTTAGTGGTTATTAAGAGAGTTTTTATTGACGAATTCTAAGCGTGCTATTACGTGTCCCTTCCTTGTGGTCCCGAAAACAAACCAATTCCAACGAGATTTCTTAGCACCGTAGCAACGTTAGATTTTGTGATTCTAAAGGAGTACGATGCAACCTTTTCCGAGAATATCATACAGATTTTTCCCTACTCCATGTATGTTAAGTCCATCCCTTCTTTCTTTTTGGCCTGATCCAAATAATACAAATGAAACGAGCAAAATACGCAACTTTCATAAATGACTCTATTCATAGAAATACTAGGGGTGTTTATATTATTGATTCCCATGTGAATTATTATTATATCTTCTATTAATGGGTCTCATAAAATACGTATTTGATAAATTTTATCCGAAAGGCATATTCACTTTTATGGCATTCCGAGAAAATCTTATTAACGTATTTCTTATGTATTTCATGCATTTATACATGTACATTGACCCATGACCAGATAGAGTTATATACGTGTATATATGTATATTATATTTATATGAGATATGGGAAAAAGGTTACGGCGTTATATATGCACCACCACCTGATCAGCTGGTACACGTTGATGATTTGCCGACAGTGGCCGAAATGATATGATGGAATGCCCTCAGAGGCTTTATGATGTTATGAACGCATATACCTATGCATGGTATGACATTTATATGCATATGCATGACATTATAAAAATGAAATGATTCATAGAGCTATGAAAATGTACATGTCGAGTCTTCTACTCCTTGTCTCTCTCATGTCTATTATTTACTGATACTGGGTGATCATTCCTTAGATACTCGGTACATTATTTGTACTGACGTGCCTTTTTCCTGGGGACGCTGTATTTCATGCCCGCAGGTCCCGATAGACAGGTCGAGAGCCCTCCAAGTAGGCTATCAGCTTAGCGGAAGATGTTGGTACGCTCCATTTGTTTTGGAGTTGCTTGTTTGGTTAGTATGATTTAGACGTGTATTGTTTGGTATGGCGGGACTCTGTCCCGACCTTTATGAAAATTATGTATCTTTAGAGGCTTGTAGACAGATGTCACGTGCATAAAAGATTGTATAGCCTTGTCGGTCGATATTCAGTGTACGAGTTGTTATTTTGCTCTTATAGGCTCGTATGTCTTATGTATAAGTTGGTATTACATGTGGTATTCTACTTATATCACGGAAGACTTTGGGCTCTGTTATCTATGATAGTATGACATGAAAAGGTACGTTATGTTGGTACTCAGTTGAGTAAGGTACCAAGTGCCCATCGCGGTCTATCGGTTTGGGTCGTGACATATATGAAACATAATAAATTACACAGGCCCTTTAGGTGGACCAAAAGATAATTTCAAATAATTAAGGGACAAATAATGGTAGAGAATATTTTGAGTCACTAGAGCATATTAACAAAGAAAAGTTTTAACAACCATTTGAGTAAAACTCTTCAAGTAGTAGGTATAGTAAAACAAATTAGTAGGCTGAAAATATATGTAGACGATCAGAATCATAGGAAAACTTCAACCTATGCTTTGAAACACATAAATGATAATCACAAAAGAGGTAAGATGATAATGAATCATTTTTACTACAAAAGGATACACGAGAATGACACCAATTTCTTTCCTGAAATGAGAAGGTGCCTCAATATCCTCAAGACATGCTTCTGTGTTACCTTACCTTTGGCATATTTCTCTTTGGTTAGAGAAGTAGACAGCTCACAGGATTACTCATGTACTATGAAGTTCTAAAGCAAGCCTCTGGAATAGTTTTCTTGAATTCTTGGCTTTATGAACGAACTTTAATTCTTGCTTTACACAATTTGAGATTTGAAGAGGAATGTTAATTCTCCCTTGTACTATCAAATTCAATCACCTTACAAACTCTACAACTTCTCGTTAGTGTCACACCTCCCTTTTTTTTTTATACGCCCCAAAGGGGTATGGGAGTTCTTCCAATTAAAGTGACATTATTCG
>MDKI01288117.1:0-12662 GCA_005239505.1 Nicotiana paniculata
CCTATCTCCATTTCCTTTTATATCCCTTATTTACAACTAAATGATAGGCACCCGTTTCAAAGCCCCAAAAAAGAAGCAGTTGTATTTCGGACATGAGCTATAGTCCAACCTTAAAGACAACATCTAAAAAACACTGTGCACACACCAAATTTAGTACTTTGGGTCTTCTATCCATGGTGGATGTGGGAAGTGTGTGGATGTAGGTATGAAGCAAGTAGCATGATAAGGTTTGACGGTAGACTATTCTTTTTCTTTTATAATTGTGGATTCTGAGCCGGCATGTGCACGCCTCGACTTATCCACCGGGCACCTGCTATCTCCCACCAGCACAGGTACAAGGTAACTCTATCCACCAAGACTTAGATAGAGAAAATCAGAGAATATCATCAAGACAGAGGGATGAAAAGTCAAGTGTTACTACACAACAACCAAATGTTTTTCAAGAACATGAAAGACTTGCAAAATTTCCCAACCTGCACATTGTGATGCTATTACCCTCCAATCTAGTAGATATGAACACTTGAATAGATGATGGAAAGATGTATCTCTTATTGAATGCATAAATGAGTTTAAATACAAGTTACAGTAACCACCTTTCTAGAGTTTCATGTAAATCAAATAACTAAAGAATCCTATCTAAAACAAATAGATAACTCTGAATAACTAACTATGGTATCATCTAATCTAGAAGATAAATGCAATCTAATCTAAATAGATAAATATAAGGAACAAGCTGATAGCTATTAGTGACAAGGACTGTTAGTCCGATACGGCCCCCTCAAGTTAGACTATGTGTCACTAAGCCTAACTTGAACAGATTGCGGTCAAAGGCTGGTTTGGCAAGTGCTTTAGTGAGTGTATCAGCTAGTTGGCCAGCTGAATGAACATGAACAACTCGAACCGCCTTGCGTTCAACATGGTTGCGCACAAAATGAAAGTCCACCTCGACATGCTTCATGCGACTATGCAGGCTTGGATTCTCGCTTAGATAAGTAACACCAATGTTATCACAGTAGATTGTAGGAGTATCTCTCATAGGAAGCCGCATCTCAAGAAATAAGTTTCTCACACATAACAGTTCGGCAAGAGCATTTGCAACAGCTCTGTATTCGGCTTCAGTTGATGAGTGAGCGACAGTTTTTTGCTTTTTTTGAAGACCAACTGATGGGGTTTCGGTCAAGGAACAGAATATAGCCAGACATGGAGGATCTGTCAGTGAGATCTCCAGCCCAATCAGCATCAGAATACATGTGCAAATTGAAATCAAGATTCGGGGACACACGTAGGCC
The DNA here is from genome assembly GCA_005239505.1 of Nicotiana paniculata. Classification (NCBI taxonomy): domain Eukaryota; kingdom Viridiplantae; phylum Streptophyta; class Magnoliopsida; order Solanales; family Solanaceae; genus Nicotiana; species Nicotiana paniculata. The sequence goes on from MDKI01288117.1 coordinate 1,290, forward strand.
AAATTGAATTGTACCACGAAGATACCGGAGAACACGTTTCACAGATTTCCAATGAAGATCAGATGGTGATTGCATAACCTTGGACAATTTATTGACAGCATAGGAAATGTCCGGTCTAGTAAAAGATAAATATTGAAGCCTTCCTAGGACTCGACGATAGCGAGTTGCATCTGTTAACGGAGCCCCATCATTGAGTTTTAGCAACGCAGAGGCACTCATTGGTGTATTAGCGCTCTTACAGTCAGCCATCAACTCATCATTCAAGATCTCATTGACATAATTAGCTTGAGAGAGAATAATATCATCAGAACTCCGAATCACCTCAACACTAAGAAAATAATTAAGATTTCCCAAATCTTTAATTGAAAACGAGAGGCAATGGAAGTAATAACCTCATTCACTGTGATAGAGGTTCTACCAGTAACTATGATATCGTCAACATATACCAAAATAAACATGAAACCAGCATTTTTATGCCGAGTGAATAATGAGTTGTCAGATTCAGTCTTGACAAATCCCATGTACGAGAGATGGCCTTTGAGTGCATTATACCAAGCCCGAGGTGCTTGCTTCAAGCCATAAATTGCCTTTTGCAACTTACAGATATGAGCCAGATTATTACGACAAGCAAAACCCGGAGGTTGTGTCATGTAGACCTCTTCTTCAAGGTCACCTTGAAGAAATACATTGTTGACATCGAGCTGACGAAGAGTCCAGTGAAAACGAAGGGCAACAGCAAGTATGATTCGCACAGTAGTAGGTTTGACCACTGGACTGAAAGTAGAGTGAAAGTCAACACCCGGCCTCTGAGTAAATCCCTTCACAACCAGTCTCACTTTGTAGCGGTCAATAGAGCCATCCGTTTTCCTCTTAATCCTGAAAATCCACTTACATGAAACAACATTCTTAGAGGGATCATTTGGAACAAGTTCCCAAGTGTGGTTATTCAGTAAAGCATCAAAATTCGTTTTTCATTGCGGCTCTCCACTCCGGATGTTTTTGGGCTTGTTTGAAAGTGTGGGGTACGAGTGTAGGTTCCAAGTGAGCAAAGTAGTCAAAAATCTTTTTTGGTTTTTGAATGTTATTCTATGAGCGAGTAACTACGCGATTGGGAGAGGAAGGATTGTATGGCAGGGGTGGTTCTACTTGGTGCTCAACGGGAGGAACAATGGTGGGAGGTGGGGGGGTCATCGAATTGTTTGATTTTGGGTTCGGGGTGCGGCGTTGATACACTAGCAGTGGTGCCAAAGAGGTTGATGGATTTGGTTGATGTATGAGGGGAATTTATAGAGATTTTAGAGGGTGGCAGAAATAGGGATTGTGATGGGGATGGACTAGAAGAGCTAGAATTATCAAGAGGAGATAGAGTAGGAAGAGATAGAGACATACCTGAAGTAGGAGTGTGTGAAGATCCCAAGTCTATTTGTACCACCGGTAACTCGCCGGAAATCTCGAGTGGAGGTGCTTGATTTGTAGCTGGAGTTTCATTAGGAGAAGTGGGGGAGGGATTCTGCCGTAGTATGATTAGGGTCAATTTCATTGATTTTATTTTGTGTGGGATTTATAATGGGTTGGGGTAATTCTGAAAATAAGGGAAAGTGAGGGGTGGGTTTTGGGTTTTCTTTATTTATGATTTTATCCCATTCCATTTATGTGATTTAAGTGCAATACTTGAAAATATATTTTTGAAGGGAAAAATATTCTCAAAAAATTGCACATCACGAGATAAATAATTTTTTGATGACACGGGATCAAAACATTGGTGGCAATGATGGGTTACAGAGAAACCGAGATAAGCACATGGAGTAGACCTGGGTTCAAGTTTATTTTTAGAATAAGGTTTGAGCCATGGATAGCATAGACAACCAAAAATTTTAAGAGCATCATAAATGGGTATCTCACCAAATAATTTTTTAAATGGGGACTGGTTATCTAAAAGTGAGGTGGGAAGACGATTGATTAAATAAATAGCATGTTGACACGCGAATGACCAAATAATTGATGGAAGAGATGCCTCATAAAGTAGCGTTCTTGCACTTTCAATAATATGGCGATGTCGTCTCTCTGCAAGAGCTACCCTTTGAGGGGTATAAGGTGGTGTAGAGAGATGATCGATACCATGAAGGGCGAGATAAGAGTCAAGACTTTTATACTCCCCTCCACCATCAGTATAAAGTGATACAATTTTGGTATCGAAGTGCTTTCCATTAGAGGGTGAAATTTTTGAAAAAGTTATTTTACCTCACTTTTATTTTTTAAAGTGTACAACCATGTATATCATGTGTATTGATCAAGAAACAAGCAATAATACAATTTTTTATCAATGGATAGAACTGGAGAGGGTCCCCATAAATCACTAAAAATTATTTGAAGAGGTTTGGAACTTGTCAAACTCAACTGACTGAATGGTTGTCGATGGGCTTTATTAGATGAACAAAAATTACAAAATTGAAACTTGTCTCGCTCAGAGAATGGAAGCGAAAATTTATTCAAGATATAATTAAGAACTCTAGAATGTGGATGACCTAGTCTGCGATGCCATGTAGTCATGGAGGCACTGGTAGAGGATATGTGAGCTTGCGGAGGTGGTGGTGGATATGACTTGGGCCACTCATACAATCCATGTTTATTCCGGCCTCGCACCAGTGGTACTCGCGTTTTCAGATCCTTCACAAGAAAATCAAAAGGAAAAAATTTGATAGATGTTAGATTATCTTGGCAAATTTTTACGTTTAATGTCAGGAGCACATAGAGTGTGAGTTAGATGAAAAACATTATTTGATGCTTTTAACTGAGTTGAACCAGTATGAGTTATGAGAATTTTGTTACCATCACCTATATAGACAAAATTGTGTGGCTCTGTTGTGAGATGATGAGTAGCTCCAGAATCCATAATCCATGGGTTGGAAGTAGAGGTGAAACCACAAGCATAATTAGCTTTAACCTCAAAGTGATTGTGAGATTTAGATCTGCAGACACTTGCAATGTGGCCAATTTTTTTGCATAATTGACATCGGATAACATTAGTGAAATTATTGTTATTCGGGGCTTACCACTGAGTTGGAATATATGAGCGAGCATTTTGGCGCCATGGTTGAGTATTCTGAGTAGACGTACCATTATTGTACTGACGGCGATTGTTGCGGTTGTTGGAATTATTGGTTGGTTTGTTGCGAGTGGCCACAGCAGCAGTGATTGGGTTCTGCATTTTCTTAGCCTCCTCATGACGGAGAAAGAGCTCATGGTCAAGCAGCTTCTCATACAGTTCTTTATAGGTAACTGTGGTGTCACGTGCACGTATAGCAGCCGAGATCTCGCGAAACTCAAGGCCAAGTCCACTAAGGATTTTGAAAATGAGTTCAGAGTTAGTAACAGGGGCACCAGCAGTGGCTAGTTCATCCGAAAGGGACCGAATACGTTAAAGGTATTCAGTAATAGGGAGGGAGTCTTTGGTGATTCGGGCAAGTTGATCACGAAGGATAAAGATAAGAGTTTGGGACTTGTTTTCATAAGCAGTATGCAAAGAGTCCCAAGCCTGTTTAGATGTGTTGGCAGCAGCAACTGTGGAGGCAATTGTAGGATCAACAGATGCTATAAGGGCATTTTGAGCGAGTTGATCCTGACGGAACCAAAGTGAATATGCAGGGTTGGGGGTTGTGTTGGTGCCAAAAGTGGTGCTCGGATTGGGAGGCGGGGTAGATCCATCAAGGTGACCATAGAGGTCATGTCCATGCATAAGCATGGAAAACTGAGCTTTCCAAGTGGAAAAATTGTGTCTGCCACTAAGTTTGATTGGCAGTTGGGAAGCGGGGTTGAATTAAACTATGGTGTTGATACCAGTAGTGTTATCAGCATTGATAACTCTGGAAGTGTTTCCATCTTTCGTCATTGGAGGATTTGGTGCTTGGAGATACGGAAGAGAAAAAAAATTAGGATCGTGCTCGTTAGAGCTGTATAGGCTCTGATACCATATGAACACTTGAATAGATGATGGAAAATTATATCTCTTATTGAATGCATAAATGATTTTAAATACAAGTTACAGTAACCACCTTTCTAGAGTTTCATGTAAATCAAATAACTAAAGAATCCTATCTAAAACAGATAGATAACTCTGAATAACTAACTATGATATCATCTAATCTAGAAGATAAATGCAATCTAATCTAAAGAGATATATATTAGGAACAAGTTGATAGCTATTAGTGACAAGGACTGTTAGTCCAATAGTAGATAATTGCATGATATTAAGATCTTAAACAAGTGCCCTAATATAAATTCGGATAGAAAAATATACAACACTAGTAGCATTAGCTCTATTCTTTCCCACATGACTTCCAACTTCCCTTGACCATCTAGCTAAGTTTCATATAACTTCCACTCTTCCATTCCATGTGTAAAGTCCTTTTTCTTTTTCTTATAAGGTCCACAAAAACTTTCAATGACTGAACTACTTTTTCACTTATATTTGTCCAACACTGGGGAGAAACGGGGGGTTAGATTTCAAGTTACGGATAGCACAACCCTAGAGGCCTTTCACCAATCCCCACATGCAGCCAACTCAAGGCTGTAACCTAGCCACGAACCTCCATTTAGTAGGAGAATTGAAGAGAAACAGCGTTGGGCGATTTTGTCATCATCAAAAAGTAGTGCCAGAAAATCTCCTATCTTTGTTGGCACAGAAGAATAGAAATAAAATAAGACAGACTATGAGCTAGGTGAATCTGAGCACAATCTACAGATTCACACAAGCAATTGACATTAGGTATGAATTGGAGAAGATGAACTCGAGAGAGAAGAAGAGATTAGCAGATGAGAGCAAAGTAAAATTTCTTTTTCAGTAACTGTTGTATTAACTTAGCCTTAACCACTTAACTGTTGTGGTCCCATGCATCACTAACTAACTACTGGATGCTAACTAACTACTCTTCTGCTAACTAACAGTAGCCTGCATAATATTTCACACTCCCCTCAAGTTGGAGGGTGTAAGATGTTGAACACTCCAAGCTTGCCTAGTAGAAATGTATGTTGAGACTGTCCAAGGTCTTTAGTGAGAAGATCAGCTAGCTTCTCTTTAGTTCCCACGAACTGTGTATGAAGTACACCTTGTTTAATCTTGTCGCGTACGAAATGGCAGTCGATTTCAATATGCTCGGTGCGTTCATGGAAGATAGGATTGGCGTCAATCTAAAGAGCAGATTTGCTATCACAATACACATCTACAGGTTGCTTTATTTGCACTCCAAGTTCAGCAAACAGTCCCAATAACCAAACTACTTCTGCTGTTACAGCTGCTAGGCTTCGATACTCTACTTCTGCAGAGCTTCTTGACACTATATGCTGCTTCTTGGACTTCCATGAGATAAGTGAATTGCCAAACTTGACTAAGTATCCAGTGACAGACCTTCTTGTATTTGGACAACTTGCCCAGTCTGCATCACAAAAACATGTCAAACAATATGAACTTGTACTGCTTAGGAGTATTCCCATGTCTGGTTCATGCTTTAAGTATTTGACCACTCTTACAGCAGCATCCCAATGAGATTTTTTGGGCTCTTGCATGAACTGGCTGAGGGTCTGAACTGCAAACACAATGTCTGGATGTGTGATAGTCAAATAGATCAGTCTACCAATCAGCCTTTGATATTCATTCGCATCTGTCAGAACTTCATCTCCTGTGATGCCAGTATGTCTGTCAAACTCAGCAGAGGTAAATTTTTGGTTAACATCTATTGGAGTTGAAACTGGCTTAGCACCACTGACTCCCAAATCAGAAATGAGTTGAAGACAATATTTTCTTTGGTTCAATAATATCCCTACTTTGGACCTCATGACTTTAATTCCCAGAAAATATTTGAGTTCACCAAGATCCTTCACCTTGAACTTTTGGTGAAGAACAGTTTTAGTCTCACTGATGATCTCCTCACTGTTTCCTGTAATCAATAAGTCATCCACATATATCAACACTGCTACAAAATCATCTCCTTTCCTTTTTGTGAACAGTGAATAGTCATATAGACTCTGAACATATCCTGCAGCTGTTAGTGCTTCACTGAGCTTAATATTCCACTGGCGTGAGGCTTGTTTAAGCCCATATAATGGCTTCAACAGTTTGCAGACCTTTGTCTCCCCCTGTCTCCTAAAGCCCTGAGGAAGTTCCATATATACTTCTTCATACAAATCTCCTTGCAAAAATGCATTGTATACATCCATTTGTGATATATTCCATCATTTAGAAGCAACTAGAGCAATCACTGATGTCACAGTTACCATTTTGGCAACTGGTGAGAATGCTTCATTATAATCCATACCTTCTCTTTGGCTATAACTCTTGGCTACTAACCTAGCCTTGAACATTTCTACCTCACCATCTGCTTTGTATTTAATCTTATATACGCACTTTGAACCAATAGCCTTCATGCCTTTGGAAGATCAACAACATCCCAGGTTTCATTGGTCTCCAAAGCTTTGATTTCAGCTTCCATGGATTCAATCCACCTTTTGTCCTTGGATGTTTCACTGAAGGTCTTTGGTTCTGCAAGTTCTGAGATTCCAACCAAAAAACTTCTGCATTTATCAGTCAATTTGCTATAGGACAGGTAGTTTGACAGAGGATAGGAAGAACCCCTTTTTGTTGTATTTACATAGTCCTATAGCCATATAGGTTCCTTTGTGGTTCTTTTCGACTTTCTAAGTTCAGCTGACTCTTGTTCCACAGCTGCTGGAGGATTCACTTCATCTCCCTGCATAATTAAGTGTTGTTCTGGGAATGCACTACTACTTGTTATATCTGCTCCTGCATTTGCATTATCAATTGAATCTTCTTCTCCTGCATTTGCATCATCAACATCATTTGCTTCATGCTCTGCAATGTTGTTGTCAATACCACTTCCTTCAACAAGCTCCTCCATATTGTTGCTTGGAATTACTTCTGACTGCTGAAGCATAGTGCCACAAGAGTTCTGTAAGGGCTCTGATTGTTCTAGAGCTTCTGCAATTGTTGTTTGTCTCTCTGCATTGTGAGATGCGGAACAATGTTTGGAAAAAGGAAAATCATTCTCTTTGAAGATAACATCTCTGCAAACAAGGAAATTGTTAGTGTTTAAATCCATTAGCTTGTATCCTTTCTGTGTCTCTACATAACCAAGGAATATAGATTCCCTTTCCCTTGGTGAAAACTTGTCTTCCTTAACCAAGTTAGTCGCATAACAAAGACATCCAAACACCCTAAGATGAGATATTGAAGGTTATTTGTTATGAAGGATCTCATATGGAGCCTTTTTATTCAGCAATTTAGTAGGAAGTCGATTTGTTACATACACTGATGTTTTAATACATTCACCCCATAACCTTGTAGGGACATTTGCTTAAAACTTCAATGGCCTAGATGTATCCAATATGCCTATGTTTCCTCTCAACTACTCCATTCTGTTGTGGAGTGTATACACAACTACTCTGATGAACTATACCATAGGCATCAAGCAATTCATTCATGTGCTTGTTAAAGAATTCTGTGCCATTATCTGTTCTGACTACCTTCACCTTAAACTGAAATTGAGTGTGCAACATGGCAAGAAACTTCTTTAACACCACCAAAACATCACTTTTCAAATGAAGTAAATGTACCCAAGTATATCTTGTATTATCATCCACAACTGTTAGGAAAAAATACTTTTTATCATATGTGGGAGACTTATATGGTCCCCAAACATCCATATGTAAAAAAGATAAAGGATTTTCACTCCTACTCATACTTCTAGGGAATATTAGCCTGCTTTGCTTTGCTAGGGGACATATAGTACAATCATTATTCACTACTACATCTACAGACTTGTTATGAAACAGATCTAAGCTCTTCATAGCACTAACTAAAGCATGACCTAGCCTTTTGTGCCATAACACTCCATCTTCTTTACTGTTTTGTGTGGTAGCAGCTAATGAAAATTTCTTTATTTGTTTGATGACTTTTCTAGATCTCCATTGAAATTCTTCTTCAATATGTACAAACCTCCTCTTTCTCTACCAAAATTCCTCACCTTGCCATTGTAGAGATCCTGAAACAAGCAGAAATCAGGGAAGAATATTCACTGAACAGCATAGTTGCCTAGTTAGTTTGGACACTGAGATTAGATTGAACTTGAACTCAGGTACAAATAAGACATCTTCTAGCTTCAATTCATTGCTTATGACAGCCTCTCCAATATGTGTTATATTAGACTTTTCTCCTGTAGGTAAGTGTACTTGATCACTATCATATTTGTTCACTTTATTCTTAGTATTTAACATGTCTAGGTCACCAGCTATGTGATGTGTAGATCCAGAATCAATCACCCATTCTTTACAAGTAAAACTTGTCATTAAGGAGGTAATACCTGCCATGTTAGCCTGATGTTCTGGAGTTTCCCTGTTCAAAATGCTCAAAATCTGTCTGTATTGATCCTCAGTGAAGTAAGATCCTACTTTCAATCCATTACAGTCATTTCCTCCTGCATCCTGATGTTCCTGATGTGCTTGATGTGCTGGCTTTTCATTCTCCTGGCCACCAATTGCCATATTAGATGCATATGGTCTCTTAGCTTTGAAATCAGTTGGATAACCAACTAACTTGTAGCAATTTTCCTTAGAATGCCCAGGTTTGTTACAATAATCACACTTCAGAAATGGCTTCTTTCCCTTGTACTGTCCCCTGTTGTTCTGCATAGGCATTTGTCCTCTACCTGCTTGCATAGCAACTGGATCTCCTCGATTTGGCTGAGTGTTAGAATTCTGACTCTCATCTTCTATAATCAGTGCATAGGCTTGATTTAGTGTTGGCTCTACAGTCTTCGTCAAGATCTGACGTCTAGCCTGCTCATATGTCTCATTGAGACCACTTAGAAATTGCATCAACCTCTACTGCTGCAAGTGTTCAACATATTCCCTAGAATTAGGTATAGGCACTATGGCATCAAACTCAGCCCATAGTTCCTTCAACCTAGTGAAGTACGCAGAGACTGAATTTGTTCCCTACGTAATAGTAGCAATCTCCATGTGCAACTGAAATATTCGCACACGATTCACCTTGTCAAATCTTTCTCTTAGATCCTCCTACACTAGATGTGCATTAGATGCATAGACAATACTGCTAAGTAAATTTGGAGACACAGTGTTCATGATCAAGGAAAGTACTATTGCATTACATGTTTCCCAGTCTTCATGTAATTCAAATTGAAACGAATCCTTTTTGCATGTTCCAAGCACAAACCCTAGCTTCCTCTTAGCTTGTAACGCGATTCGCATTGAACGACGCCACAACCCATAATTTTTTGAACCTGTGAGCTTTACAGGAATCAGAATTGAGCCAAGAGTGTCTGAAGGATGAACAAACAAGGGATGCGTGTGATCGATTTTTTCAGCCTCCATTAATGATCGTCTGTTATAGCTTCGTGAAGAAGACGACGATGAAATCTAGCTGAATTGAACCAAATTTTGCGGAATTACAGCTTTTCACTGCTCTGATACCATGTGAGCTCGGTGAATCTGAGCAGAATCTACAGATTCACACAAGCAATTGACATTAGGTCTGAATTGGAGAAGATGAACTCGAGAGAGAAGAAGAGATTAGCAGATGAGAGCAAAGTAAAAATTCTTATTCAGTAAAAGGAGATTTATAGTACTTATACATGTATTAACTTAACCTTAACCACTTAACTGTTGTGGGTCCCACGCATCACTAACTAACTACTGGATGCTAACTAACTACTCTTCTGCTAACTAACTGTGGCCTGCATAATAGTTCACACAGACTCACTCACAAGTCAAAATGGTGCAGACTAGCGTCTTGAGGATATTGAATCTTTTCTACTCTAGAGAAAGTTTGCATCAAACTTCTTCACAAAGTAAATATAACTTAGAGATGTGAATTCATACACATGCACATGTATAAATTCCACCGACACTAGCAAATTTTTAAAAGGATGTGCCATGAAAACCAGTAAACTTTAAGCCCTAGAACCACAAGATTGCAGGATCTACTACTTCAAAAGAAGATGTCCTCATAACCGCTCAATATATACTAAATTTTATAACAACATCTTCTCCTTTAACTTGGAACAGAAAATGAAGTCCTCAAATTCACAGCAATAATGTTCAAGACAAAAATAAGCTTACCTTGTAATAACCATATTCTTGCAAATACTGTCGCTCTTCGACTACATAATTGCCAAGTTTGTTTTCCAGTTTTCCGTTTGTGCTTGGCAAGGAGCAATATCATCTTCAAGCTGTGAAAGTGTTCTGCTAAAACACAAACAGTTAAGAGAAGAAAGGACAACATTGCTTAACTGAAAGGCTTAGAATTTCTTTATGTGAAGTATTTATTTCTTGAAACAACATAACACACAAACATAGTACCATGAACAAAACTACTACCACATTCAGCAGGAGTTATTTCACGAGGAGCAAGAGAGACGTAACTGAAAATTCATCTTTTCAAATAAGTCAATCTTGCTATTGCCTTCCGAGTGTATTCGAGAAGGACTTTTGATTCCTGCTGCACTTTAGCTCTCTTCTCTTCTACTGCTGTTTTCCGTGAAGAAAGATCTGTCACCGCAACAAGAAAATTACAATGTTTTTGTCTAGTCAGTACAAACAAAATTAAAGTACCGACCTACTTAATTCAGTATCTCGAATTTCCAATAAATTTGCAACCTTTGCAAGAACATGTGCAGATGAAACCACATTAGATGGTAAACTCTCTTGAGCCAATCCCACACTCTCCAGTATCTCTCTCATCCTTGAAGATGTAATCACAAACACACAATCAGCTCACTCAGACAAGAACCTCAATTGTCAACCAAGGGTGTGTTTGGTATGGAGGAAAATGTTTTTCAAAATTTCCATGTTTGGTTGGCTTAATGTTTTGAAAAGTATTATCCTTATGAATACATTTTCCTCTAATTTTAGGACAATCACTTCCCTAGCAAGAAAAGGGAAAACATTTCCAGAACTCTCAACTTGGTAGTTTCAGTCCTTCCACCGCCTCCCCCACCCCTTGAACCCATCTTCGCCCGCACAACCAATAGCCCCCCCCCCCAAACCCCTCCCACCGGACCCCCAACTCTCCATATGGTCCCGTATTTTATATACAAATGCTCTTGGGAGAGTATTTTCTGCTACTTACCAAACACCAGAAAATAAGGGGGAAAATGACTAATTTTCCAGGAAATAATCTTTTTTTTTTTTAAGCAATCCACTAGGCAGTGCCTAGGGCTAGTTTTTATTTATATATAGTAAAATAAAACAAGGTAGCATGTCGTCTTGCACTGTCCAAAACCATAACTTATGCCTACTACATAGATCCTATTATCAACTTTGGGCTCGAGCATCCCAAACTTG
>MDKI01062595.1:0-12319 GCA_005239505.1 Nicotiana paniculata
CAATACAAATTTATGAAATTCTTCCAAAAAGTCAACTTTCACAATAGGTGTCGAAACGCTCCCGGGTTATCCAAAACCCGAACAAAACATACGCCCAAGTCCAAAATCATAATACGAACCTATTTGAACCTTCAAATCCATATTCCGAGGTCGTTCACTCAAAAATCAAACTTTAGTCAATTCCTCAAACTTAAGGCTTCTAAAATGAGAATTTTCTTTTCAAATCCACTCTGAACTTGGCATAGATGATGAAAATCTCCCCTTGAAGGCTCTCCAAAATCGCCCAAACCATGAGAGAAATGAGTGAAAAGAGCTAAATCTTGCTTTTAAAACATTCTGCCCAGCACAATCGCCCCCTTCATCGCGTTCGCGACCAAGGTCTCGTGTTCGTGAAGGCCTGTCCATGAACCTCATCGCGTTCGCATTCGCGTTTGCGTTCTTGCGTTCGCAATAGCCAACTTCTCCAGCCAGGATTTCCTCCTACGCGTTCGCGTATGACCTTCCGTGTTTGTGTAGAGTAAAGCCCCCCTGACCCCCAGCTCTCCTTCGTGTTTGCGAGCTCTTCTTCACGTTCACAAAGCACAAAGAGACAGCCATCATTTTCCTTCTTCCCGAACGCGGGACCCCCTTCACGTTCCCGAAGAACAAAACTAGAACAAGCAACCAGCAACAACAAATCATGGGGAAATTATCTGAAACCATCCCGGAACACACCTGAGGCCCTTGGGACCCCCGTCCAATCACACCAACCGGTTCCAAAACATAACATAGGCCTGCTCAAGGTCTGAAATCACATCAAACAACGTCGAAATCATGAATCGCACCCCAATTCAAGCTTAATGAACTTTATAACTTCAAACTTCTACATTTGATGCCGAAACCTATCAAATCACGTCCGATTGACCTCAAATTTTGCATAAAAGTCACATTTGACATTCCAAACCTACTTCCACTTCCGAAATCAGAATTTGACCCCGATATCAAAAACCTATCCCGGTCAAACTTTCCAAAATTTTCCAACTTCCAACTTTCACCAAATGACCCCAAAATGATCTACGACCCTCCAAATCCACATCCGGATGCGCTCCCAATATAGAATCACCATACGAAGTTATTCTTAGACTAGGAATCTGAAACGAACATCGAACATTGAAATATACTTTAACCCAAATTTATGAAATTCTTCCAAAGTGCCAACTTTCCACAATAGGCGTTGAAACGCTCCCGGGTCATTCAAAACTCAATTAGGACATACGCCCAAGTCCAAGATCATCATACGAACCTATTGGAATCTTCTAATCCTTATTCCGAGGTCGTTTACTTAAAAGTCAACATTAGTCAATTCCTCCAACTTTAAGCTTATGAAATTAGAATTTTCTTTCCAAATCAACTCTGAACTTCCCGAAATTCAATTCCGACCACACATACAAGTCATAATACCTGAAGTGAAGCTACTCATGGCCATAAACCTCTTAACAACACATTAGAGCTCAAAACGACCGGTCAGGTCATTACTTTCTCTCCCACTTAAGCATATGTTCATCCTCGAACGTGCTAAGAACTGCTCTAGAGATGTCTGAAATCACTGTTTAACCCCTTGAGCACCTACCCGTGCTACCACAACCCAGTTGAGAACATTAGCTCGAATCAGTCAGAAGATTATTTCTTTTTTAGTCAAAAATCCTTAGAGCTAAATTCCAACATTCGAAATTATCTACCAAACCCGTTCCCAATATACGAACACTATATCAATCACTACACGATGCACCAATACATGATTTCATACCTTTACTGAATTCACACCATGCACCACATAATTCACATGACCATAATAACATCCTCTGACAACAATAGCCTAAATCTCACAAATCAGATGCCCACAACACACCTCATGACACATGTATGTCCTGTTCCAACTCTTGTAATTCTGCCACGACGGAAAAAATATGTAGAAATTCATAACCACCTGCCGAAGCAATAAACCATTGAGTCTCTCCTCGTGACAAGAACCATTACCTCATCCTGAACTACATAATGATATTTGCTCTTTAATATGCCTTATATAAATCCAACTGCGCTGATCCTAGGTTCAATATTCTCGTCTCCCCCAGTACAAGTTTCTCGGCAATTAGCCACCTCAAACATTGACCAAGATCTCATATGCTGCCACAATGTGCCAACAAGCTACAAGCTCGAATGTAATACAAAAGAAAGAACGAACCCTGTAAAGAACTATCCAGCCCGCATGATGAATAAAACGACCATCAAATCCCATGAGCCTTTCTCGGAGGCAAGAAACAGGACACACAGAATATATATATATAAGGGACCGTTCTTAACATCTCACTTTTGCAACGTGCAACCCAATCCAATGTGACACTGTTGCAGCATGCAGCCCGATCTGCACATGATACCTGTGATGGCGTGCCACCCGATCCAAACAACATACTCGCAGCGGCATGCCACCCCATCCACCATGACAATAATAGGGAAGTACACATCAAGCCAAAATGCCCATACCTATGAAATACCCAAATATCTACCACGATCACACCAAGTGAAAAAATATAATCCAGGGGAGATGGATAGCGCTATACGCTACAAGACCCAAGCACAACTTGGGTGCAATAAATGACCTGCATCTTGAGAGTCGTCTTGCTCATATAACACCACAAGCTACACGGATCACAACACATGTGCGAATAATCAAACCACCTCACAACCTACCTCACATAATATAGATTACACGGAATAGCTAATGACATAAATAACATTTGAAGACTGAAGACTCCTCTGTAATCAACGATATGCTGAAATGAATATATTCGACCCGATATAAAGCACACACTCACATTTAGATCCATCCACGGACCTCAAGTTGATTTTGATCGTACCATACTGGGCCAATAACCATTCAAGGATCCAAAATAACCTTTTTCCCATGTCGAATCCGGAACAAACTTCCACAATTCACAACCAAATGAATAGTGCGTCTTCCAGGCCTAAACTCTCACATTAGCGATAGTACCATAATCTCCATACTTGGTTTCAATCTCTAATCAATCAAGGGATTGCATGTCACACTTATACAATCTTCCTATGGGATACGCTCCCACGACCTTCTGCAGCAAGTAACAAGTTCGCACATCCATACCACCAGCCACAGAAATGCTATAAAGCAAATCAAGAATCTGCAAATCAGTACACATAGCCTCTTACACATGACACCAATATTAGGTGACGCTAAATACAATACTAGATTACTCTAAGCACCTGAATCTTTTCCTACTCATCCGAGCTCGTGACATTCTTGTCAACAACCTTGATCCTCAACTTTCAAATTCCATGCCGCTCACCGCACCTATGCTACCAATGCATGAGAGCATAAGAAATCATTCATAACTCCTGAACCACTAATAGAATACACACTTCATCATATAGAAACATTTCACCAACTCATTTTAGGATAACCATTGCAACATGTGACTAAATTCTCATAACCGCAGAAAATACAAACCTTAAGTAGTGGCCTAAACCACCATAACTCTTTCGGGATCCATCTACACATAACAGGCTATTATAATCGAATGCCTCATTAAATCAAATTATGGTGCCCGTCAAACCTCGCACGTACTGCCACCAATCGCATGTATAACTTAACACGCTAAAGGAACAAATCATTGCCACCACTATGTTGATTCAACCATTGCTAACCGATCCAATTTCTTCTAATTTACTATGGACTTGCCTTAGAAATAATAATAGCTCCATTCAAAATATAATGAACTCAATCCGCACTCGTCCTTAGTGACCCTATTTCACGAGACCACGTTGTCTCAAAACCTACAAACCATCACTTACCCTCCTTGTGCGCACATTCGCATCTTCAATTGGTACACCCATTCTGATAAATTCTTTAGGAATCCAAAGTTATTTTCTCCTGTTCCTCCAATGCTACACCGTAGACCGATGATAAAATAGAACACTCCAAGCCCCTTTCATAATCTGCTGCAAAAGCTCGATACTTAACAACACCACATACTTGAAATCCTTAACCACCAGACCTAAATTTTTGAACCCAGTAGGACCATTGTTGAGAGTCAACCACTCTGACTTGTTCCCGAATATAATCAACTCCAAGGCCTTGCTAGCACATGAACACTCTTTCAAAGGAGCAACTGGTTGATTTCCTTTCCTTGTACGTCACATCCACACGGAGCATAAACTCTGAGTCTTCCCAAAACTTGAACATGAATCGATAAGGTCAACTATAGCACACGTTCCTCAAATCATTTTCTTGAATTACCTTTGATATTTTATTTGCTTAGTCGTAATAACGCACCAATATGTCGATAACCAGAAGCCTTATAAGTAAACAGCCAGGCAATCTAATCATAGACGGTGGGGCTCTGCCACTTAGCTTGAAGCTACAGTTACATAACCCTATAACCCACCAAGATTCCTTCTTCCTCACTGACATGATCTTGCACAATTAACCCGTCAACTTTCCTCAAAATCTTCCTGTTAACAATTTCATGAACGCTCTAAATCACTAGCCACATTCACATGTTCAACCTTTTACCAGATATCCAGTAGAATTCTTCGTAGAAGCTTCGTCAACACCATGCAACCACTAACCTGCTCACAAGAGATAACTCACCTGCGGAAATTCCTTGCCGACACCTTCCAACAACGTTGCACTTAGTACAATTACTACGAAATCAATAAACCATCCTAAGCCCGTGCTCATTCACTAGTTGTACAAGTCCGTTCACTCCCCATTGACATCAACTACAGGTGCGACCATACATTCCAATCCGAAGTCATGTTGCATTCATCTTCATATCAAGCAAACACCTTTCTGTCGCATCCAATCTTCCCCTAGTATAGTAGCCAACATTCCAAATTAAGTCCGTAGACCTACTCACTATCCACCATGAGTCCCACATCACTCTAACCTTTCCTCAAAACGTGTAACCATTGTACCACAGAACCCATATGCTACTCTGCCACTCTCCCACTTTGGTCAAACCCTCTCCATTAAGAAACTACTCGACTTTTGTTTCTCACACATGGCCTTCTAGAAATTTAACCACCGCAAGACACCTCCCACATGTCTTTCCTCATCCTTCACTGCCCAGTTGTTGCCCTAAATCAAAATCCATCTCTATAGTACTTGAATCAATGGATCGCAACCTAATGCTCTGATACCAAGTTGTCATGACAAAAAATCCATTAAAGGTCGTAACGGCGCTTAACAGCGCCATCAGGAAAGATAATGATAAATGATTAACTTATTTACTCATTTTAGTATTTTTGAAATCATAACTTCCTTCAATTTGATAGTAAAAAATAAAATTTATAGGGCAAATGATAATATATTTCACCCCTACACTAATGAACAACCCATAAGCATCCTAAAATCCGGTGTCACAAGCACATGAGCATCAACTAGGAAATATGGTAAAATATAACATCTGTTGGGAATACAAATTAAATAGGAGAGTGTAAATAACACTGATGGAAACTTTGTGTGCTACAGACTCGTAACACGGGATGCAGCTTATCTAAGTCCCCAAAATAGTTGCGCCTCTGCGCCCACAAGACCGCAGGACATATATGTGCCTGCACAAAATATGCAGCAAGTGTAGTATGAGTACGTAAATCAACGCGTACCAAGTAAGTATCTAATCTAACCTCGAAGAAGTAGTAACGAGGGGTCGACTGTGACACTTACTGTGGGCTAACACTTTGAAGATAAACACTACCCATAACCTTACGAACTCAAACACATAATTTAATCTTAGTTCCATTCCCAAATTCGTGGTCAAGATCCAAAAATACCAATTTCTAGGTTTTCCACAAAAACCCCAAATTTTCACAAATTTTTCATGAATTTCCATGTTAACATCTATATATAATCCAAGTATTTAACTTGCAATAGGTCGGGATCACTTACCTTGGCATAGATGATGAAAATATCCACTTGAAGCCTCTCCAAAATCGCCCAAACCAAGAGAAAAATGAGTGAAATGGGATAAATCCCGCTTTTAAAACATTTTGTCCAGCAAAGTCACCTCTTTCTTCGGGTTCGTGACCAACTCCTCGCGTTCGCGAACGCTTGTCCATGCACCTCACCGCGTTCGCCTACAAGTTCTCGTGTTTACAATAGCCAACTTCCCCAGCCCGGAGTTCCTCCTACGTGTTCGCGTATGCCCTTCCGCATTCGCATACGGTAAGGCCCCTCTGACCCCGAGTTGTCCTTCACGTTCGCGATGCACAAAGAGGCAGCCATCATTTTCCTTCTTCGTGAACGCGAAACTCCCTTCACATTCGCAAAGAACAAAACCAAAACGAACAACCAACAACAGCAAATCATGGGGAAATGATCTGAAACCATCCCGAAACACACCCCGAGGCCCCCGGGACCCCGTCCAATCACACCAACCGGTTCCAAAATATAACACGGACTTACTCGCGGTCTCAAATCACATCAAACAATGTCGAAATCACAAATCGCACCCCAATTCAAGATTAATGAACTTTAGAACTTTTAAACTTCTACATTCGATGCCGAAACCTATCAAATCACGTCTGATTGGCCTCAGATTTTGCACACAAGTCACACTTGACATTATGGACCTACTTCAATTTCCGAAATCAGAATCCGAGCTTGATCGAAAAGTCCACTCCCAGTCAAGCTTTTCAAAAACTTTCGCCAAATGACCCCAAAATGACCTACGGACCTCCAAATCCACATCCGGACACGCTCCCAATACCAGAATCACCATACGGAGCTATTCCTAGACTTGAAATCCCAAAAGGACATCAACAACATTTAAATACACTTCAACCCAAATTTATGAAATTCTTCCACAATGCCAACTTTCCACAATAGGCGTTGAAATGCTCCCGGTTCATCAAAAACCCGATCCGGACACACGCACAAGTCCAAAATCATCATACGAACCTGTTAGAACCATCAAATCCCGATTTCGAGATCGTTTATTCAAAAGTCAAATATTAGTCAATTCCTCCAACTTTAAACTTCTGAAACTAGAATTTTCTTTCCAAATCAATTCCGAACATCTCGAAATTCAATTCCGACCACACGTACAAGTCATAATACATGAAGAGAAGCTACTCATGGCCTCAAACCATTGAATGACGCACTAGAGCTCAAAACGACCAGTCGGATCGTTACACTAGGCATATAGGGTCGACTTAACATCAACACGAGTCTTAATTTTGTTTTTTTAAATATTATTTGTAATTATGTTAAACCCTAATGTCTTACTGAATAGGTATCTTGATCAAAACTTCACATTTTTGTACAAGAAAGTCAAATAATTAAATCTTTGCTTTTAAATTTTGTCGAGAAAGTCAAATAATTAAAATCCTTGCTTTCTTCATCTCTATATCAATAAGGATCCTCTTCAGCTCTTCGTTTAAAATGTCGACTGTCACGACTCAAAATTCATTAAAGGTCGTGATGGCGTCGGATACCACTATCAGGCAAGCTAACACTAAATACTTAATTTGGTTCTCATTTCAATATTTTAGAAATCATATTTTCCTTTAATTGAATAGTAAAAGATAGGATTTACAGAATAAATAATAATAATACTTTTAACAATTTCAATATTGAACAACCCACACTCATCCCAAAACCGGTATCACAAGTGCACGAGCATTAATTAGGAATATAAAATAAAATATAGTAACTGTCCGGAATACAAATTGGACAGGAAAAATGTAAATACTCTAAACAAGATTCTGTTGGTTGCGGGTCGACAATGGAATGCACCTCACCTAGGTCCCCGCATGTATACACGCCTCTACTCTCACGAGGCCTCTAGACATATATGTACCTGCACAAAAATGTGCAGCAAATGTAGTATGAGTACATAAGCAACGTGTACCCAATAAGTATCTAACCTAACCCCGAAGGAGTAGTGACGAGGGGTCAACATCGACACACACTAGAGGTCCAATAACATCAGGCACAGTAAAGAGTTAAGTAAGTATGAGGCAGAGTAAATAAATAAAATAGACAAGTATAAATCCCGTGATACAAATCCGGATATACAAACCCCCTCCTTACAAGGAACTTAAGCTCTCCATTGGAAATTTCCTCCTTAATCGAAGCATATATATATATATATATATATATATATAATCTCATCAAGTAGATTGTCGTAATTCAAATCCAGAAAATTCAAAGATAAACTGACTTCTTCCCAAGTCTTACGCAAGATTTCATGAGGATATGATTTAGGAAATACCGAGGCGTACGACCTGATCCAACATAATAATTAAAATGTGTATTGCCGAGGGTCGAACGTCCCGAACTATATGATAAATCAATTAATCTACCGAGGCGAACGACCCGCTCTCATGAGAGTGTGGTACATAAATCCTGCTGAGGCGAACAACCCGATCCCATTAGAATAAGAAGCTTTGACGGGTCCTTGACCCCACTATATATATATATATATCACGGAAGCATAACATAAGAGGAGTAAAGTTATTCGGCGACTAATCATGAACTCCTGAAATCTCTACGATAGCAAGTCTAGTCTCAAGTAGAAATATAAAAACAGAGGAATTTAATAGGGGAGAAACTGCTCAAATATTACAGCTATAGCATGATGTGAACCTAAGTCCACCCCAAAAATAACATGAATGTCTCTACGCACGGGCTATCGTCGCCTCGCACGTACGTAGCCCCTACAACAAGTAGCATACATCAATATACAACACCTAGGGGTAATTTCCACCTCACATAGTTAGTCAGGAGAGTTACCTTGTCTCAAAGCTCACTTTTCGGTCCAAAATTGTGCTTTCAATCCTCAACTCGGTACCAAACGACCCGAGCTAGTCAAATAATATATAAAATATTCACTACATGCTCAAGAGTTCACATCCTTACCGTTAAGGTGATTTTCTAACCACATTTGAAGAATTCCTAAAATTCGCCTCCAGGCCCACGTGCCTGGATTCCGGAAATTTTCAGAGATAAACGTTACCAATAACATTAGGAACTCAAATATATTATTTGTTCTCAATTCAATACCCAAATTCGTGGTCAAAATCCAAAAAATAATTTCTAGGTTTTCTACCAAAAAACCCACAATTAATACTAATTTCCATGCTTAAATCCCTATACAAACCATGTATTTAACTTGCGATAGGTGGGAACCACTTACCTTGACATAACTGACGAAAATCCCCCTTCACAGAGCTCCAAAAATTGCCCATCCAAAAGAAAAATGGAGGAAAATGGCCAAATCTCATCTTTAAAATGACACTGCCCAGTCCCACTTTCACACTTGCGGTCCAATAGCTGCTTCTGCGCCTCCACACCTGTGGAAATCCCATCGTAGGTGTGGCTCTAGCTTGGCCCAGTAGTTACCGCATTTGCGCCCCATCTCACGCATCTGCGCTTCTGCTTCTGCGGTCCTCATACGCTTATGCCTGCTTCTGCGGCCCAGGTCTTTTGGCCAGATCTCAGGCCTTCAACAATGCCACCAAGCTCCAAATTGATTTGTTAACCATCCAGAATTCACTCGAGGCCCCAGGGACCTCAACCAATTATACCAACACATACTAAAACACCGTACAGACTTAGTATATCCTTCAAATCATATAAAACAATGCTGAAACCGCGAATCGCACCCTAATTCAAAATGTCCTCTCAGTAAAACTTTCTAAAAACCCTTAAAATCTCTAACTTCTGCCAAATGACCCCCCCATGACTTGCGGATCTCCAAATTCACTTCCGGACGTGCTCCCAATGCTAGAATCACCATACGGAGATATTCCTAGACTCGGAATCCCAAACGGACATCGTTAGTATTGAGATACACCTCAACCCAAATTTATGATATTCTTCCAAATTGCCAACATCCACAATAGGCGCTGAAACGCTCCCGTGTCATCAAAAACCCGATTTGGACATACGACCAAGTCCGAAATCATAATACAAACCTGTTGGAACCTTCAAATCCGAATCCCGCGGTCGTTTACTCAAATATCACACTTTAGTCAATTCCTCCAACTTGAGGCTTCCGAAATTAGAATTATTTTTTCAAATCAACTCTGAACTTCCCGAAATTCAATTCTGACCACGCGTACAAGTCATAATACATGAAGTGAAGCTGCTCAAGGCCTCAAATGTAATGACCCAATGTGTCATTCCGAGAGTTTACTCATGTTCAGTTTTAGCCTTGTTTCACCCGAGACACTTAGTCTCTTAAATTGGTTAATTAGTTGGAAAAGTCAATTGGAAGTTGACTTATAAGTAAATGATCTTGGAATGTGGTTTTTATGGTTTAGATAGCTTTGTTAGATGATTTTGGACTTAGGAGCGTGTTCGGAATGTTTTTCGGAGCTCCGTGGTAGAATTAGGCTTGAATTGGCGAAATAGGATTTTTGAGAATTTTTGGTCTATAGTGGAAAATTATCTATCGGGGTCAGAATGGAATTTCGGAAGTTGGAATAGGTTCGTAGTATCATTTTTGATATGTGTGCAATGTTTCAGGTCATTCGGACATGGTTTGGTTGGTTTCAGCATCGTTGGCAAATTTCAGAAGTTTAGAAACCCTTAGGCTGGAATCTCGGGTTAATTTTGTGATTTATTGTTGTTTAGAGTATTCCGAAGATTCGACTAAGTTTGAATATTAATATATGAATTGTGGGTACCATTGGTTGAGGTCGCGAGGGCCTCGGGATGAGTTTGGATGGTTGACGGATTGATTTTGGCACTTAAAGAATGCTTGTGGGCTGTTGTTATACGATTCTGCAGATGCGGATTGGTGGTTGCAGATGCGGTCACCACAGGTGTGGTTGGTCATCGCAGGTGCGGAATTTGGGCTGGTTGAGGTTCATCGCAGATGCGGAAATTTACCGCACCTGCGGGCTATTTTGGCGCAGGTGCGGAAAAAGGAAAAGTTAGTGATCCACTGCAGGTGTGCACCTGAGACAATAGGTACAGGTCCGCAGATGCGGCAATCGCTGGGAAGAACCTATAAATAGAGGCCTTCGCAAAATTTGGTCATTTTTCCACCATTTGTGTTCGGGTTTGGATCTTTAAGAGGGATTCGTGGGATAACACCTTGAGGTAATGTTTTTGAACCTAATACTCGATTCTATGGTGATTTTCAATTAGATAAACGTGAAATTTGTGGGATTTAATGGTAAAAATTAAGGGTTTAGGTCTTGGAAATTTGAAGGTTTGATTTGGGGATTTGAGGGGTCATATGTGATCGGATTTTGACAAATTTGGTATGTATAGACTCGTGAGTGAATAAGGATCGCATTTTTGTAATTTTTGTCGAGTTCCTAGACGTGGGCCCGGGGGTCGGGTTTGGCAAAATTCGGGATTTGTGATGTAATTTGATAATTTTGATGTGGGCTTCGCTCATTTAGCATATATTAATGATATAATACTGATTTTGGTTAGATTCGGGGCTGAGTCAAGTGGCAAGGGCGTTGCGGAGTAGAGTTTTGGCTTGATTGAGGTAAGTAACACTTCAAATCTTGGTTCTGAGGGTTCGAAACCCCGAGCTACGTTTTATGTGATTAGAATTGGGTGACGCACATGCCAAGTGACGGGCGTGCGGGCGTGCACCATGAGACTTGTGACCTGGTTCATTCCATGTCACCATTTAGTGATTCTTTCTTGTTGACATTTGTGCTTCTATCAATGTGATTAATGTAAACATGTTGGAAATCATGCTAGAAATTATGTTAAGGCTTTGCGCCGATCCTGTTGAGACCCAAGCGGTCGTCCTAATGCAAACCATGCTAGATATTATGTTAACGCTTCACGTCGATATTGTTGAGACCTGAGTGGTCATTTATTGCTGTCATCTCATGTGTTTCATTGATATTATATACTCAGTCTTGTCTTAGCATATCATATCATATCATGTCTCAGTCTCGGTAATTGTTGATTTTACACATTATATCATTGATTTGGGCTAGATCATGCATTGTGAGCCCATGTGCACGAGACTGGAGAGTGATGACTGAGTGAGGCCGAGAGCCTGATATTGAGTGACAGATATAGGATCGGACTGCACGTCGTAGAATGTTATATTGATTATGCCTCGATCTGGCTTATGATGGTGCTTGGGCTGTAGGAGCCCCTGTAACACACCCCCAGTGAGTGCAATGATATTTGAGGGATGGATTTTCCCTGGACGTAGATCTTGTTCTAAGTGTTTATATTTGAGGATTTGATCACGCTCAACTATGTCTTATAAAAAGACTAAACGGGCGCTGCAAATATAATCTGGGGTATTAAGCCCAAAGT
>MDKI01016511.1:0-16102 GCA_005239505.1 Nicotiana paniculata
TGTCACTTTAATTGGAAAAACTCCCATACCCCCTTGGGGGCGTATAATAAGGGAGGTGTGACAACAGCAATAGTGCTGCGTCAAGCAACAATGATCGGGGGAGAAAGCCCCCTTCAGGATGTCGTCATTTTGGCGGGCCACATTGGAATAATGAATGCCCACATGCACAGATGAACGTCCATCAAGCTTTTGATGATGGGTCGAATGACGAAGCATATGATGCGGACTACACTGAACCAGTAGGTGCCTTCAATGAAATTGTTGGCTCTATTCTGAGGCATTAGCGGGAACTAGTGCTGGTATCCGTATGAAAAAGGACCCCTACCCAATCACCAAGAAAAGGAAAAGGCGGATGAGAGGACTTCTCTTAAACAAGAGAGGATCTTAATGTTTGTTCAGATGAAGGTAAATGGAAAGCCCATTCGGGCGATGATAGACATGGGTGCTACCCACAACTACTTAGCCTCGACTCAGATGGAGCGCCTTGGTATAGTAGTAGGAAAGGGTAGAGGTCGTATCAATGCTATCAACTCTCCTACTCAGCCAGTAGGTGGAATAGCTAAAGAAGTACCAGTGAAGCTTGGTCCTTGTGAAGGAAAATTCAACTTACGCATGGTGATCATAGATGACTTCTAGTTGATAATTGGGTTGGAATTCTTGAGGCAAACCAACACCATGCCCGTACCGTATGAAGACATGCTAATGATGATGGGAGCAAACGAGGCCAAGCCCTGCATTATCCCATGCATGCCCATGAAGATGGCCGCCAAGAACATCTCGACCTTGTAGTTGAAGAAGGGAGTCAAAAGACATGAACCCATGTTTCCGGCTACTCTATGCATTGAAGATATAGAATGCTCCTCGGGGCCCATTCCTACACCCGTGAAAGAGCTACTACTGGAATTTAAAGACGTCATGCCAGAGGATATGCCAAAGTGACTCCCGCCTAGACGCACTGTAGAGCATGAGATTGAGTTGGTGTCGGGTGCGAAGACACCCTCCCGGGCGCCTTATAGAATGTCACAACCCAAACTCACTGATCTTTAGAGATAGTTGACAGAAATTCTAGACACAAGGATCATTGTGCCCTCCAAGTACCCATATGGTCCCCTATGCTATTCCAAAAGAAACATGATGGTAGTCTACAACTCTGTGT
The DNA here is from genome assembly GCA_005239505.1 of Nicotiana paniculata. Classification (NCBI taxonomy): domain Eukaryota; kingdom Viridiplantae; phylum Streptophyta; class Magnoliopsida; order Solanales; family Solanaceae; genus Nicotiana; species Nicotiana paniculata. The sequence goes on from MDKI01016511.1 coordinate 1,157, forward strand.
GGATTACCGGGATCTAAACAAAATCACTATGAAGAACAAATATCCTATTCGGCTCATGGAAAACTTGTTCGATAGATTGGGTGGTGCGACGGTGTTCACAAAAATAGACCTGAGGACAGGGTATTGGCAAGTTCGGATTGCTGAGGGTGATGAACACAAGATGACCTATGTGACAAGATATGGGTCGTTCGACTTCCTGGTTATGCAGTTCGGCTTGACTAACGCTCCATCCAGATTTTGCACCCTGATGAACCAAGTATTCCGAGAGTACATGGACAAATTCGTGGTGGTCTACTTGGATGACATTGTGGTTTATAGCCAAACACTAGAAGAACACCTGGAGCACTTGCGGAAGGTCCTATCCCGATTGCGGGAGCACGAATTATATGCGAAGCTATCCAAGTGCTTCTTTGCTCAAAACAGACTGGCTTCCTCAGACATGTCATTGAGGGAGGGTGGATCAAGATGGACCAACAAAAGATTCAAGCTACCACAGATTGGCCAACGCCCAAGGATATCCACGCCTTGAGGGTGTTCCTTGGCCTATGCAATTTCTATCAACGATTTATGAAAAATTACTCCCTCATCGTAGTGCCATTGACAGAAATCCTTAAGAAGGTCACGCCTTGGGATAAGGGAACCAGGCGAGCAGAGGCCTTCAACGCATTAAAAACGGGCTATGTCTAGTTGTCACGACCCAAAAAACTAACTTGTCGTGATGGCGCCTATCGTGGAACTAGGCAAGAAGACATTCTCAATATGCTTTCATTATATATAACATAAGTGAGCTAAAGCAGTTAAATTTAACAGAAGGTTTACATAACCACGGGTTAAAGATCCAAAACTCAAGTGCGGAATAATAGCCAGACATCGGGGTGTCACTAAGTCATGAGCATCTAACAACAATTTAGAAACATAATCTACTACAATTTGTGCCAAATTCCAAAAACAAGAGAAATAAGATGATAAGAAGGAGGATCCAGGACTGCAGACGCCGATAGCTACCTCGTAAGTCTCCAAAAGTTAACCCGCGCACGAACTCAGGGACCGCTAGGACCGTACACACCTGGATCTACACATGAATTGTAGGGTGTAGCATGAGTACAACCAACTCAACAAGTAATAGAATTAAATAAGGAACTGAGAAGCAGTGACGAGCTATGCAAATACAGTTCATTTCAAAAGTTTTCAGTAAAGAGTGAACATGCTTTCAAATCCGGGAGTTAAGTCAAATCAGATCGAGCTCAAGTAAAACAATATGAAACTTCCAGAAAATTTCACAACAACAACAGATAGCAACGAAGTGAAACAATAAATAAGAGCACATACAACCTCTCGAAGATAACAATCACTCAACTCGTCTCAACAACTCATACTCTCGACTCTCAGCCCTCAATACACACTCTCAATTAGTACCTGCGCTCACAAGGGGTGTACAAACTCCGGAGGGGCTCCTTCAGCTCAAGTGCTATATTTCTGCAGCGTGCAGCCTGGCCCAATACTGTTGCAGTGTGCAGCTCGATCCAATACGGTTGCGGCGTGCAACCCGATCCAATATATTTATATATGGCCCGAAGTCTTGTTTCGATGTGCAACCCAATCCAATACTACAGTGGCGTGCATCCCGATCTAATATATCTCTCATAGCTCACAGCTCGGCACTCAGGCCCTATCTTAGTCACTAGCCTCTCCAGCCTCTCGGGCTCACAGATTATCACAATAATAGCCCAAACAGGGAATACAACAAGTATCAACAAGAAATGAGAGAGAGCTGATATATAATACACAAGTAAGACGTTGACTGAGTACAAGACAATAAATAGCAGTCAATTTAATAAGTATACGACTGATGCAGGTCCCAACAATGATATCATATGGCCTAAGCATGGTGTCTAACATGAAAGGCAGTCAATTAATCAAACAAGGAGAAACACGTAATAATAATGGACTATTCGACTTTACAGTCTCCCGGGGTGGAACAAGTATCAATCCCTCACAATACACGCTCACACGCCCGTCATCTAGCATGTGCGTCACCTATAAATATTCACATCATACGAATTCTCGGGGTTTCATACCCTCATGACCAGATTTAAGACTGTTACTTACCTCAACAGCGTAGAAATCCTACTCTGAAATGCCCTTGCATCTCGAATCGGCCTCCAACTGTCCCAAATCTAGCCACAAACAGTACCTCACCATTAAATTAGGCTAAAGGGAACAATCCCACAAGAAACCTACTAAATTAGAACCAAAAATCCGAAAGCGGCTCAGCCCGGCCCCCAGGGCCCATGTTTCGAAACCTGACAAAAATCACAAAATCCGAAAGCCCATTCACTTACGAGTCTAACCAAACCAAATTTATAAAAATCCGACCTCAGTTTTCCCTCCAAAACCCCAAAGTTCACTCTCCAATTCCCAAGCCCTAAACCCCCAAATTTCACTCCAAAACTTCACTAATTAGGTGTAAAATCAATGGGAAAACACCATTACTAAAGATAAATAGGCTCAAGGAAATTACCTCACTGATAACTTCGAAATCCGTTCAAAAATCTCCTCAAATATCCCAGAAATCCGAGTTCCAAAATGTGAAAATGGGGAAAATCCTAAAGTCCTCTATTTATAGTTTTTGCCCAGGTAAATCGCACTTGCGGTCCTTTTGTCACTTCTGCGACGCCACACCTGTAGAATTTCCATCACAAGTTCGGATCTCACTTAACCCCCAAGATCCCGCATCTGCGGTCACCTGCTCGCACCTGCGGGCCTTGCCCGCTTCTGCGATTCTTCCCGCTCATGCCCTACTCCGCTTATACGACTCCCCTTCCGAATCTACGGTTTCGGAGATGTGTTCCTTCCTCCAACCTGAGCTTCTAGTCTAGCCCATGCTTGCCCGCACCTGCGACCTCTCCTCACTTCTTCGGGACTGCACCTGCGGGCTCCCTACCACAGGTGGGAAACACCAGAACACCCAAAACATATGCCATGTTTAAGTCCAAAATTTCCTTTCGATGGGCATCTAAAACACCCCCGAGGCCCCCGGAACCTCAACCAATCCTACCACAAGTCATATAAACCCACATGAACTTATTTGAACCTTCAAATCACTCAAATTAACATCAAAACACCAAATTACACCCAAATTCAAGCCTAAGAACTTCTAAACTTCTGAATTCCGCAAACGACGACGAAACCTATCAAACCACGTCCGATTGATCTAAAATTTTACCCACAAGTCAAAAATGACACAACAAACCTACTCCAACTTCCAGAATTCCATTCCGACCCCGATATCAAAATTTCCACTGCCGGTTAAAATTGCAAAAATTCCAACTTTTGCCAATTCAACCCTAATTCTACTACAGACCTACAAATCACCTAACGGAGCTAACAGAACCAACGAAATTCAAATCCGAGGTCGTTTATACACAAGTCGACATTCGGTCGACTTTTCCAACTTAAGCTTCCAATTAAGTGACTAAGTGTCTCAATTCACTCCGAAACCACTTCAGGCCCAACCAACCAACCCGGTAGGACATTATACATCTGTAAAGCACAAAAGAAGCAGAAATGGGGAACGTGGCTATAACTCTCAAAATGACCGGCCGGGTCGACATCCTCTCCCTCTTAAACAAACGTTCGTCCTCGAACGGGTTTAGAAGCATACCTGGAGTCTTAAATAGGTGTGGATATCTGCTCCGCATCTCCGGCTTGGTCTCCCAAGCGGCCTCCTCCACAGTATGACTTCTCCACTGAACGTTCACTGAAGCTATATACTTTGACCTAAACTTTCGAACCTGCCGCGCCAAAATGGTCACCGGCTCCACATCATAAGTCATATCACCATTCAACTGAATCGTACTAAAATCCAAAACATGGGACGGATCGCCGATATACTTCTTAAGCATAGAAACATCAAATACTGGATGTACACTCGACAAGCTAGGTGGCAAGTCAAGCTTGTAAGCCACCTCCCCTATCCTATGAAGTACCTCAAAAGGCCATATGAACTGGGGGCTCAACTTGCCCCTCTTCCCAAACCTAATAATACCCTTCATGGGTGATACCTTCAGCAGAACCTTCTCCCCGACCATGAAAGACACATCAAGGACCTTCCTGTTCGTATAGCTCTTTTGCGTAGACTGCAGCCGCTCCTAAATCACTTTCACCTTGTCTAATGCATCCTGGACCAAGTCTGTACCAAAGAGCCTAGCCTCACTCGGCTCAAACGATCCCACCGGATATCTACACAGTCTCCCATATAAATCCTCATACGGAGTCATCTGAATGCTCGACTGATAGCTGTCGTTATATGCAAACTTCGTGAGTGGGAGAAACTGGTCCCATGAACCCCCAAAATAAATGACACAAGCGCGTAACATGTCCATTAATATATGGATAGTGCGCTCAAACTATCCGTCCGTCTGAGGGTGAAAGGCTGTGCTCAACTCAACCTGAGTACCCAACTCTCGCTGCACAGCCCTCCAAAACTGTGTGTCTCTATCTGAAATAATGGAAACTGGGACACCATGAAGGCGAACAATCTCACAGATGTAAATCTCAGCCAACCGCTCTGAAGAGTAAGTAGTACCAACTAGAATGAAGTGCGCAGACTTGGTTAGCCGATCCACAATCACCCAAATAACATTGAAGCAAGCCACCCGGTCTCTAATGCTCATACTTGACCTGCTGACAGTTGAGACACCAAGACACAAACCCAACTATATCCTTCTTCATCTGCCTCCACCAATAGTACTATCTCAAATCCTGGTACATCTTCACGTCACCTAGATGTATGGAATAACGCGAGCTGTGGGCCTCCTAGAGGATCAAATCCCGTAGCCCATCTACATTGGGCACACATATCTGACCCTACATCCTTAACACCCCGTCATCACCAATAGTCACATCTCTAGCATCACCTCGCCGAACCCTATACTGAAGGATGAAAAATGTGGGTCATCGTACTGACGCTCCCTGATACGATCATAAAGAGAAGACCTAGAGACCACACAAGCCAATACCCGACTCGGCTCCGAAATATCCAATCTGACAAGCTGGACAACTAAGGCCTGAACATCCAATGCCAAGGGTCTCTTTGCTGTTGAAGATACGCTAAACTCCCCAAACTCTCCGCCCGGTGACTCAAAGCATCGGCCACCACATTGGCCTTCCTGGGATGGTACAAAATAGTGATATCATAGTCCTTAAGAAGCTCCAACCACCTCCGCTGACGCGAGTTAAGATCCTTCTGCTTGAACAGATGCTGCAAACTCCGGTGATCAGTATAGATCTCACAATGAACTCATACAAATAGTACCGCCAAATCTTCAAGGCGTGAACAATAACTGCTAACTTAAGATCATGGACAAGATAGTTCTTCTCATGGGTCTTTAACTGGCGCTAAGCATAAGTAATCACTCTACCCTCCTACATCAGAACACATCCAATACCTATCCACAAGGCATCACAATACACTGTGTAAGAACCAAAAGCTGACGACAGGACTAGAACTAGAGCCGTGGTCAAAGCAGTCTTGAGCTTTTGAAAGCTCTCCTTGACTCATCCGAACACCTGAATGGAGCACTCTTTTGGGTCAATTTGGTCAAGGGAGATGTAATAGATGAGAAAACCTCTACAAAATTATGATAATAGCCCGCCAGACCAAGAAAGATCCTAATATCCGTGGCTGAGGACGGTCCGGGCCAACTCTGCATCGCCTCAATCTTCTTAGAATCCACCTGAATACCCTCACTGGACACCACGTGCCCCAAGAACGCCACTGAACCGAGCCAAAACTCATACTTGGAAAACTTTTCATAAAGCTTATCCTCTCTCAATCTCTGTAACACAATCCTCAGATGCTGGGCATGCTCCTCTTGGCTACGAGAGTACACCAGGATGTCATCCATGAATACAATAATGAATGAGTCCAAATAAGGCTAAAACACAATGTTCATCAAATGCATAAACGTTGTTGGGGTGTTAGTCCGCCCAAAAGACATCACCAGGAACTCATAATGGCGATATTGGGTCTTGAAAGTTGTCTTAAGAATATCCGAGTCCCTAATCATCAAATGGTGATACCCTTACCTCAAATCAATCTTGGAAAACACCCTCGCTCCCTGAAGTTGGTCGAATAGATCATCAATACGTGGCAAAGTTTACTTGTTCTTGATTGTGACCTTGTTCAACTGCCTGTAATCAATGCACATCCTCATAGAACCATCCTTCTTCTTCAAAAATAGAACCGGTGCACCCCAAGGTGACACACTAGGCCGAATAAACCCATCATGAAGGAGTTCCTGAAACTGTTCTTTCCACTCCTTAAATCCGCTGCTGCCATACGATACAGTGGAATAGAAATGGGCTGAGTGCCCCACATCAAATCAATACCGAAATCAATATCCCTGTCAGGCGGGATGCTCGACAGTTCTGCAGGAAACACATCCGGAAAATCACACACTACCTGTCATGACCCCAAAACTACTCCGGTCGTGATTGTGCCTATCACAATACTAGGCCATCCAAATCAATTTTTCAAAAAATAAAGAACCTTTCATTTATATCATTTCCAAACCAATAATTCATAAAATTTGCATTTAAGCATTTTTAACAGACTAAGATATGCCGAATAACAGATACAACCCAAAATCCCGGAGTCACTGGTCATGAGCATCTAAAGAAATTATACAAGTCTGACACAGTATATCTAATACAAGATAAGTCTAGGAGATACAAGTACTACAGTAGTAAGAAGGAGAAAGCAGGGTTTGCGGACGCGTGTAGCTACCTCGAAACCTCTCCGAGAGTCCCTGGACAGGTAAACAACACACTCCGCCCTAGCACCTGGATATGCACACAAGGTGCAGGGAGTAATGTGAGTACGCCAACTCAGTAAGTAATAAATGTAACCAAGGTCTGAGCAGTAAGAAACACATAAGTACACGTCATAAATTCATAGTAATTACAACCTTTCATTTCAACAGTATATATATTTGTCAAATCTTCACGCTTAAAAGCCGATTTCAGTAAAATTCATTTGAAAGGATTTGTCCAACAGTTTCAATAGAAATTCTGGAAGTTCAGAGTTAAAGTGATAAAAATCATAAATAGCCTCTGGGGAAAAAACATGTATCATAAACCGCCCCTCGGGCATAACATCACTCAGAATTAGCCCCTCGGGCATACCTCACAATCACTCATAATCAGCCCCCGGTTATGCCTTACAATCACTCATGCCTCCCAATCACTCGTCACTCGGCACTTGACACTCGCACTCAGTAGGTACCTGCGCCCACTAGGGGTGTACAGACTCCGAAGGGGCTCCTACAACCCAAGCGCTATAACAATTCAGCTCGTGGCATAATCACTCAGGCTCTTGGCCTCTCATATATCATAAATAGTGTAACATGCTACGACATGCAGCCCGATCCCATAATATCCTCACAACATAGGCCCCCGACTCACTCAGTCAGAAACCTCTCAAAAGCCACCCGGGCTATCAGTAAAAAAATAGGGAACTCGTCCCAAAACATCTTTCATATGCATCAAAGTGGATTAATGAAACTCAATTAAACAGTAATCAGGTAAAATCATGACTGAGTGTAACTTTCAAATCAAAACAGTGAGGAAATAATAAAAATCCCCCAAGGGGTCCAACACTTGGCGCGAGGCCCAAATACGACATTCAGCCCAAAACATAGTAATATTCCTTAAAACATAAAGTATCATATGATTTGAAATCAAATATGCAACTTATTAGTTGCTACGGGATGGACCAAGTCACAATCCCCCAATGGTGTACGACACACACTCATGATCTAAGCATGTGCGCCACTCCAAAATAGTGATACAATGCGAAGTCTGGGATTTCATACCCTCAGGACAAGATTTACAATCATTACTTACCTCAATCCGGATGAAAATCTACTCCGCGATGCCTTTGCCCCTTGAATCGGCCTCAAATCTCCCCGAATCTAGTCAAAATCAGATTCATATCATCAAAATACGCTAAAGGAACAAAGCCCGCTCGAAAATAACCAATTTACATCAAAAATCCCGAAATTGGCCAAACCCGACCCCCGAGCCCACGTCTCGAAGTCCGATAAAAATTGCAAAACTAGAATCCGTACACTCTCACGAGTCCATACATACCAAATACATCAAAATCCGACAACAAACGATCCCTCAAATCCTCAAATCAAAGTCTCTAAATTCAAGCCCTAATCCCCAATTTTAACCATTATTTCCCATAAATTTCATGTCTAATCAGTCAAATATCACCATAGAAATGAGTTTTAGGTCCAAGAAACTTACCTCCACAGAAATCCCTTGAAATCCCTCTTCAATTTCTCCCACAAGCTCCAACCCATATGAAAAATTGATGAACAAAGCCTAGAATTCGCGAAGGCAAGTATTTATACTTTCTGCCAGCAAAACCGCACCTGCGGACCTTCCATCGCACCTGGGGACCCGCACCTGCGGTCCTCACTTAAAGGTCCAAATTCTGGATCTGCGCTCAAACCACCGCACCTGCGGGCTTGCAAGTGCGGCTAAACTTCCGCATCTGCGATGCCTCTCTAGCTTACCCATTTTCGCACCTGCGATGACCAAAACGTACCTGCGGTGGCTGCACCTGCGGTCACCCTTCCGCATCTGCGGAACACCAGAACAGAATACACCAACAGCCTTTTTCTTACATACAAACTCACCGACGGCCATCGAAAATCATCCCGAGCCCCTCGGGGCCCCAAACAAAAATACCAACACCTCATATAACATCACCGAACTAAGGCGAACCCTCAGACCACCCGAAACAACATCAAAACACCAAATTAATCCATAATTCAAGCCTAAGGATTTCTAAACTTCCGAAAAGTCGCCAACGATGCCGAAACCACCCAAACCACGTCCGGATGACCTGAAATTTTGCACACACATCACAAACGACACTACGAACCTATTCCAACTTCCAGAATTCCATTCCGACCCCGATAGATAATTTTTCGCTGTCGACCGGAATTTGCCAAAAATCCAATTTTGCCAATTCAAACCTAATTCTACCACGCACCTCCGATAAACATTCCGAACATGCTCCTAAGTCCCAAATCACCTAACAAAGCTATCCGAACCATAAAACCCAAATTCGAAGATCATTTACCTATAGGTCAACTTCCGGTTGACTTTTCCAACTAAATCACCAACTTAAGAGACTATGCATCTCATTTCTCTCCACAATCACTCTGAGCCCACACCAATCAACCCAACACAACATAAACGAGCTGAACCATACAAGAATGAAGCAGAAATGGGGAATACGAGGATAAAACTCTCGGAATGACCGGTCGAGTCGTTACACTACCGGCACAGAATAAATGGCAGGAGTCTCTGCACTAACACCCCTCACAAAAGCCAAATAGGATAGACAACCCTTCTCAATCATCCGCTGAGCCTTCAAGTATGAAATCACTCTACTAGGTACATAGTCTGTAGAACCGCTCCACTCAACCCTCGGCAACCGTCGCCAACGTCACAGTCTTAGCGTGACAATCTAGAACAACATGACATGGAGACAACCAATCCATACCCAATATCACATCAAATTCAACCATACTAAGCATCAAAAGATCCACTCTGGTCTCCAGACCCCCAATAGTCACCACACATATACGTGGTCCACAATAATAGTATTTCCCACAGGAGTAGATATATGAACAGATGAAACTAAAGACTCACAGGGCATATCTAGAAAATGAGAAAAATATGAGGAAACATATGAATAAGTGGAACCAGGGTCAAATAATACAGAGGCATCACTGTGGAAAACTAAGACAATACCTGTAATCACAACATTTTAAGCAATGGCATATGGTCTGGAGGGCATAGAAACGGGCCTAGACACCCCCTACTCTGTCTTCCTCTCTCGGGCGACCCCTAGATGACTAGGCTCCACCCCTAGCTAGCTGGGCGAGTGGTGGAGGAACTGGTGTTGATGACATAAACTGGCTCCTCCGTGTAGTGGGACCTCCCAATATACAGGGACACTCTCTCCTCATGTGACCAAAATCCTCACACTCATAGAAACTCCCCGATGTTGGAGCTGGGGACTGAAGGGATCCCCGAGCACTGGAATAACTAGTAGAAGAACATGGCATAAATGAACCCTGACCCGATGGAGCACGAGAAGAACACTATGCTGGAAGGGCACCGAGAGATGAATGGCCTTGCTGATAACTATGAGACCCATGGCCAGATAATGCACCACGGTGGACTGGGCGAGTTGTCTAAGCATGTCTGAAAGGACGACCTCTACCGTGCTGGAACTGACCCCTAGAAGGAGCACCATTAAATCCACCCTGTCCACGAGGCCTCTTGGCCTCCCTCTCAACCCTCTCCTGACAGCGAACCATTTCAATCTTCCGAGCAATGTCGACAACCTCATCAAAAGTAGCACTAGACACTCTCTCTCTGGTCATAAGCAATCACAATTGATAAGTGAGGCTATCTATAAACCTCATGGTCTCTCCCTGTCTGTGGGAACCAACTAGATAACATGAAAGGCTAACTCCGAGAATCACATCTTATACTACGTCACAGACATATCACCCTGACAAAGCTACTCAAAGTGTCTATGCAGCTCCTCTCTGCGGGACTGAGGCACGAACTTCTCCAGAAAGATAACAGAGAATTGCTTCCAGGTAAGGGATGTTGCGCTGACCTGCCTACGCCTCTCGTAAGCCTCCCACCAACTGAATGCAGCCCCATAGAGCTGAAAGGTAGTGAACGAGACCCCACTGGTCCAAAATATCTGTTGTACGGAGTATTCTCTGACACCTGTCCAAGAAACCCTGTGCATATTCTCCCTCTACACCACTGAAAGAAGGAGGTTGGAGTCTCCCAAACCTCTCCAATCTATGCTTCTCATTCTCAAGCATAACAGGAACCACATAGTCCTGAACAGTTGCAACTGATTGGGCTGGTGGTACCCCCAGTGTCTAGAGTCCCTATACAACCTGCTCGGGTGTGCGGGCGGCGGGAATATGAATGCCTCCCCCGGCCTGAGAAGGGGTTGCAGCCATCAAAACAGAGACCGCCTAAGCAAGGCAAGTGCACACAGTCAGAATCTGAGCTAAAGCTTCCTAAAGGCCACGAATCACGATGGGCGCAGGTGGTGGCTGAGCTAGTCCCACTGGTGTATCCACAACTAGGATCTGATTCTGACTCGGGGCAACTAGTGGATCTGTAGGTACTGCCCCAGCTGTTGTGCGAGCTGCACCTCTGCCCCTACCGCGGCCTCTACCGCACCCTCAACCTCTCGTGGCCCTGGCTGGTGGTACTTGTGGTTGTCCTTCCTGTCCAGTAGTACGAGTCCTCACCATCTGTGAGAGAATGAAAAATAGAAGTTTAGTTACCAGAATCAACAGATTCGTACAACATGAATTCAAGAATGTGAAATTTTCCTAAGGGTTTTGTAGCCTCTCAAAGATAAGTACAGACGTCTCCGTATCGATCTGCTAGACTCTACTAAACCTGCTCATGACTCGTGATACCTATGTAACCTAGGCTCTGATACCAACTTGTCACGACCCAAAAACCTAATCCGTCGTGATGGCACCTATCGTGGAGCTAGGAAAGCTGACATTCTAAATATGCTTTCATTATATATAACAGAAGTGAGCTAAAGCAGTTAAATTTATAGAAGGTTTACATAACCATGGGGTAAAAACCCAAAACTCAAGTGCGGAATAATATCCCCACTTTGGGGTGTCACTAAGTCATGAGCATCTAACAACAATCTAGAAACATAATCTACTACAGTTTGTGCCAAATGTCAAAAACAAGAGAAATAAGATGATAAGAAGGAGGAACAAGGACTGCGGACGTCGGCAGCTACCTCGTAAGTCTCCGAAAGTCATCCCGCGCACGAACTCAGCAACCACAAGGACTGTACACACCTGGATCTGCACATGTAGTGTAGGATGTAGCATGAGTACAACCAACTCAGCAAGTAACATAACTAAATAAGGAACTGAGAAGCAGTGACAAGCTATGAAAATAAAGTTCATTTCAAAAGTTTTCAGTAAAGAGTGAATATGCTTTCAAATACGGTAGTTAAGTCAAATCAAATCGAGCTCACGTAAAACAATATGAAAATTCCATAAAATTTCACAACAACAAATAGCAATGAAGTGCAACAATAAATAAGAGCAAGTGCAGCCTCTCGAAGATAACAATCACTCAACTAGTCTCAATAACTCATGCTCTCGGCTCTCAGCCCTCAATACACACTCTCAATAGGTACATGCGCTCACTAGGGGTCTAAATCCGGAGGGGCTCTTTCATTCCAACCGCTATATTGCTGCGACATGCAGCCCGACCCAATAGTGTTGCGGCGTGCACGCTGACCCAATACTGCTGCGGCGTGCAACCTGACCCAATACTGTTACGGCGTGCAACCTGATCCAATACTATTGTGGTGTGCATCCCAATCCAATATCGATATATGAACCGAAGGCTTGTTGCGGCGTGCAACCCAATCCAATACTGCTGCAGCGTGCAACCCGATCCAATATACCTCATATAGCTCACAACTCGACACTCATACCCTATCACAGTCACTAGCTTCTCCAACCTCTCGGGCTCATAGAATATCATAATAAACATCCCAAACAGGGAATACAACAAGTATTAACAAGAAATGAGAGAGATCTGAGATATAATACACAAGTAAGACGGTGATTGAGTACAAGAAAACAAATAGCAGTCAATTCAACAAGTATACGACTGCTGCGGGTCCCAACAATGATATCATATGGCCTAAGCATGGTGTCTAACATGAAAGGCAGTCAATTACCTAAACAAGGAGAAACAATTAATAATAATGGACTATTCGACTTTACAGTCTCTCGGGACGGACTAAGTCTCAATCCCTCACGGTGCACGCTCACACGCCCGTCACCAAGCATGTGTGTCACCTCTAAATATTCACATCATACAAATTCTTGGGGTTTCATACCCTCAAGTCCAGATTTAAGATTGTTATTTACCTCAACAACATAGAAATCCTACTCTAAAATGACCTTGCCTATCGAATCAGCCTCCAAATGTTACGCGCCGCAATATTACGTCTATATTACATCCCGCAATAATATATTACAATGATGTTACATTTCACAATATAAAATTACGACAATGTTGCACCCTGTAGTATTGTACGTTGAATTTGTCGTAAGGTAATTGACATCAATTCCAGGAAAATATAATTTGAATATTATAAGGATTATGATATTTCAAACAAATGATGAGTAAATTCGTGAAGGTCAGAGGAGAAGCAAGTCAAAGAAAAATGAGTTTCGTCGAAGTTTGGCCTTTTGAGATAAAATACGGGTCGAGCTAAGAAACCCGATATTTATGGACTAGTGCCACAGAAGGCACTACATGACCATGATGGTACGGTATATAAAGTGTGTTAAAAGTGAGTTATATTTTAAGCAAGTTGAGATAATTCTTAATTATGCGGGTAATTGGTAATTATCCAAAATATTTTGGATAAGACATAACGTGGTAGAATTGCCTTGAAAAACATGGTGACTCATGCATTATTAATATTATGTGGCATGATTGGACAAAAAAAATCTTCCAACGTCCATTAGACACCATTTTAGGAAATGAATCATTATGTCTTAAAGACATAAAATCACATCTCCACTTTTATTAAGTGAGATTTGAAGCATTCAAAATAGGATATCTTTTATCAAGACCAAATCCAATCCACCTCTTATTCCCCCTTTCCTCTTCGAATATTTCATGCATTTCCATTCTCCAAATTCTTTAGTAAACTTCAAATTACAGAAAAATGAAGTGCAAGGTACAATGAGCAAGAGTTTACTCATTTTGGCAGTGTTCATTTTGTTTCTCGTTGCTTCTTTGTTCTATAATGGAAAAATCTATTACAGATCAAGATTTTCGCTATTCGATTCCTTACCCAGTAAAGCCAAGGATGATATTCACTCCATATTATAATAGCAATGGGATTTTTCGATTCCAAGGGAGTAAAGTGTAATCCTTCCAAGAATAGCACACGAATGTTTCCCTACTCCGGGTATGTTAAGGCTAAGCCCTTCTTTCATTTTGGCATGGTCTCGTAATTACACGAGTTTGATAATGAAACATAAAGAACAATTCATATCCCGAAATTTACGTATATTTTTTTTAGTTTTGTAAGTTACAATAATCTCTTTATTAGAACTTCATATTCATTTGAGTATTCCCTTTTCCAGTCAAGAGAGCAGAGAACTTTTATATACATTATTATAGTGTTTTCATTACCATTGAGCTATAATCGACGGGCAGGCCCCTATTGGGCAACCTCAGATCAGATGGTAAGTTATATACCAAGCCTACTATGGCCGAGTGCCTATGAGCAAGCTGAGTTGGTCGAGATACAGAGCCTAGTATGGCAGAGCGCCTATGAGCGAGCCAACTACGACAGAGCAATTATATATCTATATATATATATATATCTATATATATATATATATATATATATATATATATACTGAGTCTTACAGGCCGGACAACTATTTTACTTACTATATTGAGAGAGTTGAATCAGTATCAGTAGGTAAGAATATCTTTAGATTACCTTTGACTTCCCAGTTGCTTTCACTTATTATATTATCAGTTCAGTTTCAGCTTTCAGTATATAGCCTTACATACTCAGTACATCATTTCGTACTGACGTCCCTTTAATGGGGGTGCTGCATTTCATGCGTGCAGGTTCAGACATACAGACGGGTAGAACTCCTCATTAAGTGTTGCCCGAGTTCAGTTTGATTGGTAAGCTCCATCCTTTCGAAGTTGCCGGGTCTAGAGCCTTATGTTCATCTTGTATATATATATATATATATATATATATATATATATATATATATATATATATATATA